>ARYC01001946.1:0-13649 GCA_000711775.1 Oxytricha trifallax
AATTTGCAAAACATCCCATGAAGTGACTCTCACAAACAGAGATCCATCAATTTACAGTTGCATAGAAAATTCATAAATACTAGAATCGTTTTGCACGGTTTTAAGTTATGAGAGCAAATCGTTATATGTAGTGATGTCAAACCTTTGAGTTTAAGTTTAGATTGGCTGAGCTTAATCAGCAATCAAAATTATTGAAGGTTGGGTAGTTAGGGAATATTGTCTAGCAATTGAGGCAAATGCATCTGTTCTGGAGTGAGTGAACTTCAAATGGAACTTTACGCTCACATTAAAATATGAAAGTATGGGTTTGTAGGCGAATATCAAGTTGTATAATATTTCAATTATAAGACCTTGGCCATGACTGTCAACTTCATTTAGTGGCTCTACCATGCCCATATCGTCGTTTGAGTAGCTTCTTCTGTTAAACATTAATTCAATGCGATTATCATCAAAAGCTGTACCTGCTTAAGGTCTGTCATTCATTACTATCATTTAGTGAATCAAAACTAAATACTTTACTGAAAATACTATATTATTAGAACTTAAATTAAATTAATATCGTAATCTAATTTTACTTTATGAAAATTATTATACCATTCAGAAATAAATAATTAATTATTTTTAATTTACTTATAAAAATATTTGCTTTAAAGTAAGTTAAGTTTATATTATTTTAAGTATTAGTTAAAATCTTATGATTTTATATTCTTAGACAAAAATTTAGTCAAGGCGTAATATCAAATTACTACAACGATTCCTCGTAACAAAAACGCCAATTCAAAATATTATATTTATTGAGTTTTAATGTTGTCTATATCTTCAATCATGACTGCAGAGTTAACTGGATAATATTGTTTAAATTAAATCTATTTTTATCTATAAATTAATCAATTTATTATGATTTTATACTCTAAGAATAGTTACCAGATGGTCTAAGGAATGAATTTCTATAGTCATTTTTATGTTCATCAATTGTTCTTCTGACTAGCCCTAAAGCATTTGAGTCTGTGTAAAACAATCCATCTCCATCAATATCATAAGCTTTCCAAGTGGCAACGACGTCATAGCCCTATTAGCTATTTGGTATTCTAGCAAAAAACACATCAAATTCCACGTTTTCTGAAGATTTGTGGAGTTTAATCTTTGCAATAGAAAGCATGTTTGAGGAGTCTTAATATGTTATCAGGAATTTTTGGAAATTTTGACCATTAAATGTTTGAATATCTATTATCTTGTGTTCGTAGGGGATTGCGTGATCAAGGTTACTCTTGAAAATATATGGCCCACTATTTATTTTTTCTATATTAAAGATTAATTAAAAGTATTCAGCTATTTTGGTATGACTTATTCTGATATGCTTAATATTGCATAAATTAAAAGTCAAATCTTTAAGAGTCTTGGCTTAGCTTATTTACATATTAAAACCTTAATATTTAATCAGATTTCTCAATTAATGATAGCTAGATTTTGTCTGAGCTGATTTTAACTTCAGTAGTATTTTAAACTTGCTACAATTTATTTTAGCTTCCAGAACCTATTTTATTTGATACTTTGAGGTATTGTCAAAAGTATAATTGCAATATTATATCAATTAATTTCAAAAAAATTTAAATTTATAATTATATCTTAAAATGTTTTATTTTAAAAATGAAAATAAGTTTAAATAAAATCTCTTGGAAAAGTAAAAAGTTAAAATGTTGTTGCATAATCATTGATTTAAAAAGGTAATTTAACTATTTGATTTAATAGATATTTTTATAAATAAAAATCAATGAAGCCCTTAAATTCATATGTAAAAAATATAATGTCTATTTGTATAGACGATTTTTAGTTTTAATATTAATGAAGATTTATGATAGAATACTCGTTTATTTAAAGAAAAAAATTCCTATCCCATACTTTGTATATTCTAAGAGATTAAGGTGGAATTACATCATTGATGTGTAGATCGCATTCTTATACGCTATCTTAGTTTTTATAACAGAATATTTCTGTATCAGTTAGGAAATCAAAACTCTTAGACGCAGGGTTCCAGACACTCACATAAACTCTTGCATGACTGAATGAAAGTTCAGTGTGTGTTTTTTCAAAGAAGCTTGGATTGTAAACTGTGAAGTAGGTTGGACTCTGAAGATTTTAATGTACCTTGTCTTATGTAGAAGGGCAAATAGGTCTTTCGTTCAGTTAAGCTTGACAACTTATAACATTTTCTTTTAGGTCAAAGCCTTGTTGCTTAACAAGATCATTTATAGTGGAAATAAGTACGGTTTAACTTTCTGTAAGAGCTTTTTAAAACCTCTAATTCTAATCATTTATTACTCTTATTTGTGATGTTCCAGTAATAGTATCATGATGCATAGCCAAGCTTGTAGCTTACAATAAACTTTGAGATTAATTCACTTTAGATTCCAAAAACTTAGTTTAAGTTGCATTAATTTATTGGAATATCTATAGAGCAAAGAGTGAAGAGCTTTCATATGCTAATGAACTCAGATCTCTTAGGAATTTTTTGAAGTTTGGTCTGCCGGTATAATATCCATTCCAATGCACATCCTTCCATATTCATATAGAGGGAAGAAATCACCTTTGTGCACATCTAATTTAATGCTCTTCTCTTACAGTTCATCCTTAACTGCAGCCACATATTCATTGACTGTTGAATATTTAAAAACAAAGTCTCCTGAGATTTTCTGAACTGAGTTAATAATTACATCCATCAATTCATAAGTTTCTTATGCATAAAGAAAGGAAAAATCTTCACCAAGTACCCACATAAAGTTTTTAGTTTTGTAAGCATTCACTGCATTAGTTAAACAGCTTACTATACTCTAAGAGTTTTATCTGAAATTGGCTTTTTGATTGAATAAATATAAGTCTAATTTAATAAACATTATAAACTTTAAACACTATTTTGATTATCATAGAGACTAGGCATTTAGTTTTTATTGAAAAAGCCTTGAATTGTAACTTAACTGCATGGTACATTATAATGTCTATACATAATATGAGATAGAAGACCATCATCCGAGCCCTTTACTTATTTCCCCTCTGGTGATTCAAACTCAGGTTACCACATAAATTCAAAATTTCTCTGACTTTTTCTAGTATTTCTCACAGTATCTGAAACTCTGGCAAAAAACATGGCCTCATAGCCCATATTCAAAAAGGTCCTTGCTGTTCCTTTAGAATGACCAAAGGCATCAGCATGCCAAGCTATCTTAGGTACGACTTGAAATTCTCTCCATAAAAAGCTATGACCAACAAGAATATTTTACATAAGATCTTGGAAATTTGGGCATGCTTCATCACTTGCTACCCATCCTCCATTAACGAACTCCCATCTGCCATCTTTTACCAGTTTCTTAAATTTTGTCTTTGTATCTTCAGTTTATAGATCCCACCACATTTTGAAGAAATAGATTTCAGCATGTGTGAATGTCTTAGTTTCATCCATAATCAAAGCGTCCATGACATTAGTGTAAATTTTGCTTACATCGCTGTTAAAATATTCATCTATTGTTTATATCCAACCAGCATCCTAATGAGAATGTGAGATTATATGGATTGTGTATGGGTTCTCATTAAGTGGCATCCTTTCTTAAGCCTAACCAAGATTAGAATTTTCCAACACATCATTTTAATTCATCAAAACTTCACCAATTGCTTGACTGGTTTAAGTTAGATTTTGTCTGAAAAGTGGCTTTAAACCTTGCTAAGAAAGTGGCAAATCTATTACACTAAGCAAAGTTAGAGTGAGTAAGGCAGTTAATGGATACCTTTTCATTAAGAAATATTTATAATGATATTTAAATATAAATCCATTTATAGTTAATCTTATTGAATCTCACTATTTATTTCCTTCTATTTTATGATAAATTACATTCAAACATGATTAAATATACAGTTTAAGGTCTCTGCGATAAACATAACTTTTGGTTCTTTAAGTCGTTTTATATATAAAATTAATTTGAATAGATTAAGATTCGTTGATATTAAATTATTTTAAATCATTTATTTTGATTATTTTCATTCAAATTTTAAGAATGATTTGATTAAATTGTCTGCTCTGCTTATTTTAAACAATTTTGTTTGCAGAGAAGCAATATTTCTTTATCTGTCTTTAGCAGTAGGATCTTTGTTAAAAAAATTACAACAAATTTCCATTAGAAATAATTCATGAAAGAGATTTAACATTATATATAAATCTACAGTTCCATCAAGATTAAGTTCTTCAATCTTAAATTAATCAACATCACAATAATTGCTCTTCTATCCAACTTCAATACAGTTATGTAATCTACAGTGCTTTGAAACAGCATTTCCAATCAAATTATCAATGTTTGAGAGTGCATCGATAGTTGTAATTTTCAATTGAATCTCTGAGAAAGATAGCTGAGTTTGTGGTTGAAGTGGGTTCTTGTAAATTGAAAATTCTAGGTCTTAAATTTTATTAAGTTGATAGAGTTGACTTAGACCTTCTATTATTCTACGGTAGTATGTGTAGGTATCGATTTAAGCATCTTTTAGAAATAGTTACTTGGAAAACTATATTTACATCATATTTTTGGATTTAATAAATAGCGAATAAACGTTTTTATCTACAGATGATGATGAACTTTGTAGATCAGTTTGCTTGAAATAAGAAATTCTCAGATCTTAGTGATTTTGGAAGAAATTTCTGTGAATAGCTTCATGAGCATCTTATTTAGAAGAAGTAAACTTCACAATGAACTTAGTTGACACATTCAGTCCATTACCATTACTATCTTACTCATTCAGAAATATATTGTTACTAATAAAATATCTCATATAACACATGATATGATTGATCGGCTCAGACATTCCAAGATTATCATTAGTATAACCTCTTCTATTAATCATAAACTCAATAGATTTATCTTAATATCCGCTTCCTCCCTATGGTCTATCATTCATCACAACCATTTAAATAGCTCCCTTTTCAGAAGGGTTTTCAATATATATTCCTGAATTAATTGGGTAGTAATTTGATGATGCTCTTTGAGTTGTACTTGTGCTAAAGTTCTTTGATTCGTCCGTGATACGCTTGACTATTCCATATCCATTCGAGTCGGTGTAGAAAGGATTGTTAGTTTAAGCCATGCTTGTAAAGTTTAGAGCTTTGAATTTAACTATGACATCTTACCCGGGCTCATTGTTGTTGATTCTTGCGAAAAATACATCATATTCAAGTTCATCATAAGGAGAAGTTTAAGCTTGATCCCTAATGAAACTTTTGTACAAATCAGAATCGGAAAGTTTCAAGGACTCAATATACTAAGCACGTAAATTGCCATTTTTCAGCTTGATTCTTACAATGCTCTTCATGCCGCTCTTTTGATTCTAGTAAGTAAAAACAATTTGCTATGTGTAAACTATTTACTTAAAATATAATTAATAAGCTTCAATAACTTATCAGATATACTTGCCTTTAAACACTCTGTTGTCAATTAAATCATGACTGTAAAGAGCAGAATCTCCATTCGATCTGAAAACATAAGCACCAGAGGATGCTCCACTAGAATATCTTTCAAAAGAAAAATCGTAGTATTGATTATATCTCCCGTCCTTTGATGTTATCTAAAAAGTGACAACTGAGGTTTTTTGTTAATAGTAATTCACAGTGACTACTTCATTCTCGATGAAAACATATTCTGATTCTTTGACTGAAATATCGCTTTTCTCATCGTATTAAACTTGAACCACTATCATACCTTGACTGGGTACACGCATTGCTATAGTTACATCACATTCTCTGTTGGCATCTTGGTTGTTAATACAGAAAGCTTCAGTAGCGATACCTGTAAATTGTTGAGAAAGTGGATCCCAATAAGTGATTTTCAAGTTTGGATGAGTGAATCTAAGCTGTGTGAACCATTTGTCTTGTGATGAGGGATTGTAAATGGCATAAAGTTAAGCTGGTGAAGTAGATTTAGGGCTAAAAGCATATAAATTTAAGAATTAACAATATTTGCAAAAGCATCTGAATCTGAATGCTTAGGACATGTATTTATTTAGGAATACAATTCAGATTAGCAGAGCACCAAATTATCAGAACTCTTTAAGTTTAATCCCATTTATGAAATCATTGAGCTAAAAGTTTATTGTAAACTGGGAGTGTTGTTAGAGATAGCAAGTTGGAACTTTGAAGTGTCATAGTCAATCACATATTTCTAAGAAGTACCTGTGATTGTGTCATGATGTAAACTTGCTCCTGTCTCTTGATTAATGTACATTGAGGCTTATTACTTCTAAGCTAATATTGTAAATATAATAGGATCGATATTATTAACAGTAATTGTTTGCTAAAGTTAAATTATTATATTGCTTGGTCAGCATTAATACCCTAAAATTTAAAAAACAAAATCTTAAATTTATTGAGTGCTAAATAAAAGATATAATTTTACGTATCATATTTTAAGATTACTAAACCTTTAATCAAGAATGTAGTTTTATTTAAAAGTTTATTTCTATTTTAATTATTTATAACTTTAGCATAATTTCTTCCACAATGAAAATCAAAATTCTAATAAAAAATATGATTTGACTTAAGCTGAAAAGGAATTTCATTTTAAGGGCCTTATTTAATTTACTCTTTACTCAATAAATTTGTTCATATCATTTTCTAATCACTTGAAATAATAATAGTTAGAATCTTAAGATTAAATAATTTTAAATTGTTTTTTTTTCCTATTTTTAAAAACGAGGAAGTTTCTTTTTTTTATTTTAGTTAAGAATAAACTCTGTGTATAAAACTAGATAAAATTTGATAAAATGTATTATAAAATATGTTAACACTAATTTATATTGAATTGAGAGTTTTATTTTTGTTAAACCACTCTTAAGCATATAAATGACCACTCATATATGCGGCACTACTAAGATCTCTCTGCAATTTCTTCAAATTAGGTCTGCTTGAATAATAGCCAGTCCAGTAGCTATCAGTATACTGCTATTACAAAGGCATAAAGTCTTCGTAGTATGCAGGCATCTGAATCTCTTTATCTTTGATTTCTTAGGTGACAGCTTGGTAATATTCACTCACTGTGGAATATTTGAAGTTGAATCTAGACTTTGGAGTTACGCCTTAGACTATTGAGATTAATTGATCCATAAAGTTGTAGTTTTGATCTGCGTAGTAGAAAGAGAAATCATCTCCCCAAATCCACAACAAATTATGGGTTTTGTAAGCACTGATAGCATCATTCAAGCAGTTTATCAGGGAATTTGGGTTGGATTTATATTGATTCACTTACTAGCTGTACATTGAACTTGTACTTCCTTTGTTGAAATAGTTTTAGAGGCTTATGCCGCAAGGAGGGTTGTAATGTCTTATCATATTATGAGTAAGTAGTGGTCTTGAAGATGATTGAATAAATGTGTAAAATGAAAGTAATTTTTAATTATAAATTAAATTTAGTTTATTGCCTTGACCATCTTCAAAACTGGGAAACCAATTAAATTCCATAGCTCCATTAGCAATGCGATAAGCTTTCTCCTTATCATCCATTCTGGCAAAGAATAATGCATCATATCCCATATCCAGGAAAAGTTATGCAGTAGACATGGAGTGTCCAAAAGCATCAACATGCCAAGCAAGCTGTGGTCTCACTCCAAATTCTCTCATTAAAAATTTATGGCCAGTTCTGAAATTCTCAATCATATCTATGAAAGTTGGACAAGCCTCATCACTTGCAACCCATCCACCATTAACGAATTCCCATCTACCATCTTTAACCATTTATCTGAAGTTAGTTTTGACTTAGTCGTTTTGTTAGGTCCACCACATTGAGAAAAAGTAGATCTCAGCATGAGTGTACTTCTTTGTAGAGTCTTTCAAGAGAACATTATAGACGCTTGTGTAGATGTTACTAACATCTGATTAGAAATACTCATCGACAGTTTTAAGCCAACCAGCGTCTTAATGCGAATGTGAGACTATATGAACAGTGACTTCACTGTCATCACTCGTAAGTATTTTCAGAGGGAGATCTTGAGGATCAATAAAATATGGATTAAAACCTTAATCCTCAGATTTCTTATATTTAATCAATTTTTTCATATATTCAGGCAAATCGTCTTAAGCAAGAGCTGACTAAGGTATGGTTGAAGTAAGCAATGCCACAATTGACAAGGATTTCAGGATATTTTGTGTCCTCATAATTACCAATTAATATCAAATAATTATATCTATATAATATTTAAAAATATCCATTTATTTCCCTCAGATTCTTATTTAAGTGGCTATACTATCAATCTAATACTCAAAATATTATTATTAGCTTTTATTTCAAATATAGTTTTGAAGGCATGTTCTCTATCGAGTGTGAATTTAAGCCAATATTTATGATTGGTTTTAATGGGTTGTCCCTTCTCATCGTTTTCATTCATGCTTTCTGGTAGTCCTAAATCATCAACCGAGGAACCGCGTCTATTGAACATCAACTCAATGCGACCATCTCTGAAGCCTGAACCTGCTTAACAACGGTCATTCATCACAACCATTTAGCTCTCCATGTTTGTATTTTCAATGAAAATAGCTGAGTTAATTGGGTAGTAGTTCTATGGAGCGATTGCTTTCAAGCTGTCTTAAATAATATTATCCGTTTAAAATTGAAAGCAATCAAATTATGGCAATACAACAAGGTAGTTTATAGATTAATATATTTGAATCTTTATCCTTGACATCACTCTTAAACTGTCTCTTAAGCATACCCAATCCATTACTATCAGTATAAAACAATCCTTTATTCTACACATTCATATCTTTCCAGTTAATGGTGACATCCTGGTTCATTTCTAGTGATGAGAAATCAACTTCAAATTCTATTGGAGGGCATCCTTCGTTACTGGAAGCGATTGGAATCAGCTTTATTTTTAGGGTTTGAGTTTGACTAGGATTTTTAAGGTCTTAGTAGCGGATGAAAAATTGTTCGATCTCATCTCCCTTGAAAACTTCGATAATCTATTTATACATAGAGATAAAGTACAATATAATTAATTTATATTCAAAAAGCGCATCATGAATTTTAATTGATACCTACTATCTTATGATTGTAAGGTCTGGAATCAGAATCAACTGTCTTGAATTTATAAAACAAAAATATTTGATACTAATTTTATTTTATTATAAGTTAAGGTAAATCTTGAATGTAATCTATTCATTAAAACTTTTGATTTGATAATTTATTTAATTAAATTACAAATAGTATTATATAAATGTGTATACACCACTCTTTTGCATAGATCCTCTTGTATAACTTTCATAATATCTGAAATCAAATTTGAACTGTCTATCTTAGAATATGTTCTTTTCACTATTTAATAGCTCTCTGTATCTGAATTCAATTGAATTTGTAGTTTTATCTGATATAAACAGATGGCATTGTTCAGATCCTATGGCAAGTTGAAATCATTTATCATTAAAAATAAGTTAAATATAGATGTTAAGTCCATTGTATTTGTTAGAAAGTTCATTCATAAAAGTAGATTCCCTATCTTCTGGGACTCTCAAAAATCCACCAGTATCACCAACGCCCCCTTCTTTTTTCCTATCTTTCTTAGCTTTTCCATCCTCCCCATTTTATCTTGGTGGTGGAATTTAGTTGCCATTTGGTGATGGTAACACCTAAGCTCCCTCATCTTCACAATCGATACCTGTGATAATGAATATGTGCTGGTCTAGTGGCTGAATAGTCTAATTCAAATAGATATCGCATTCTTTTTCATCTTTTTGTCTGTTGTCTGTATGACAGAAGGAATTAAACTTCACTGGCTCTAATCTTTTATTTTGGTCGTCCCAGCCTTCTACTTTGATGCATTTAGTAAAATTATGTATTGGTATACAGATGATTTTGAATTTTATAATTAAGGATTTTGTGCTCAGAGTAATCTAAACGTTCTCATATTCAAATACACTTGGATTATTAACTACAACTAAACCTTCATCTCCAGGTCTCATATACTAAGTTTATTAAAGTTTATCGTTTGTTTTGTGATGGAGAAGTTTCAATTTTTAAGCATCAAATCCTTCATTTTTTAAAAGTGCTTTCAACAGATTAGCTTTAATTAATAACTACAAACAGTTATTAATTAATAGATAAAGCAATAAATTTATTTGAGCTTAGACTTTCCCATTCTCTTCTATAAGTGATTCAGAAGTAACAATCTCACTTGTAGTGACATAGTTTCTAGAAGTACCTGTGATTGTATCGTGATGTTAAAACATGCCAAGTTTGTTCTGAATATCATTAGAGATGTTTTGGAAAAGTTTTCTGTTAGCATCTAGTTAATCAGCTGTGCCACTCTTCAAAAGATACATAGAGTAGAAATTCAAACTTGAGTGAGTGTTATAAGAAAGGTCTCTCAAGATTTCCTTAAAGTTTGGCCTGGATGTATAGTAGCCATTCCAAAAGTGTAATTCGTACTACATGTGAAGAGGGAAGAAGTCTTCAGTATATTCATTCAATACTATTTCTTGATTCTAAACTACTCATCTGTTAAGGCATTGAGGTACTTTTGAACTGTTGAGAATTTTAATGTGAATTTTCCGTTTGAATGTCTGTGTAGCTTTTCTGCAAACTTCTCAATGAATTTAAAAGAAATTAATTTGAGAATTCAAAGGTCTCTTTAGCATAATAGAATGCAAAGTCATCACCTGTTGTAATTATGAGATTTTGAGTCTTATAAGAATTTGCTATTTCATTTAAGCAATTGA
The DNA here is from genome assembly GCA_000711775.1 of Oxytricha trifallax. Taxonomy (NCBI): domain Eukaryota; phylum Ciliophora; class Spirotrichea; order Sporadotrichida; family Oxytrichidae; genus Oxytricha; species Oxytricha trifallax. The sequence continues at coordinate 10,736 of ARYC01001946.1, forward strand.
CATATCTTTAGGGGTTTTAATCGATACCGCTAAGTTGACTTTCAAGTTTTCCTGGGATACCATGAATATTCCAGAATTCTTATACAGTGATGTCACAAGGGAACTAATATGTTTTGAATAGAGCAGTTGTCAGAAGTCCCTCAGTACTTTGAACAGATCCATCTGGACCTTCGTAAGTAGGTCTCCATACAAACTGCATATCATGTTTTTCTATCATCTCATCCTTTTAGTCATCGCTCACTCTTCCAAAGAAGAAAGCTTCGAAACCTAGTTCTTAGAACAGTCTTATTAAATACTATGAATAATAAAACTGAATCTAGCGTTTGTGCTTGAATGACCAAAGGCATCAGCATGCCAAGCTACCTTAGGCACTACACCAAATTCTTATTTCAAGAAATCATGGCCAGTCTGAATAATATTAAAATATATTTAAAAAGGGAAAATTTGAAAATATAAATTAATTTATTAATTAAATATGGCAAATTGTATTTTTTGATTTTTATATTACAGTTTTAACTGCTATTGCTTTGAATTTAATATTATAAAAGAGCAAATTTGTAAAGAGAAATAATAATTTATCAGGACTTAAAAAATTTAAAATTTAAATTTAAAGGCTATACAGTTAAGATATGATATTTCTAATTTGATCTCTCGATGAGTCAAATAATTGGCTGTTAAATTATATAATATTGCTCAAAATGTCCTCAAAAACTGGACAAGCTTCATCACTTGATGAAATGCCGCCAGATATGAATTCAAATCTACCTTCTTTTACAAGCTGTTTAAAGTTTGCTTTTGTAGTCTCATTTTGAGTAGTCCACCACATTTGGAAGAATTTAACTTCAGCGTGATTGAAAGTCCAGTTAGAATTAGTCCAGAGAGATTCGTATACTCTATCAAGGATGAATTTTACATGATTTTTGTAGTATTCATCATATGTCAACAGCCAACCAACATCTTGATGCGAATGAGGGATCATATGAATTGTATAGGTCTTCTCATCAGATTATGCTTAATTTTATTGTTTCTTAGGACCAGCTTTTAAATCTCTACCTTACCCTTCTCTCTATTCATCTAAGCTATCTAGTAAATCATCAATGTTGTTTTGATCTCTTAAATTTACAGATTTTGTATTGATCTTTTTCAATAGTTTAGACATCTCAGACTCTATTTTCTTTGCAGCATTTGAGTCACGAAGAGTTTATTAATCTTGGGTGTTTTATAAATTTTCTATGCCAATGTTCATCTATAAACATAAATAGTATAAATATGAATACTATTTCCCATTACTTTCAACTTTAATCTCTCGTTTATTTATATTATTATGATAATCTGCTCTTATATCTAAGTTAAGATGTTGGAACTTCTCTCTCTAATTTAATCTTTTCTGCCAGGAACGCTCTTAAAGAATTTATCACTATAATTTTTAGATTCATTTTCCCTTATTTTATCTGGGTTCCTCTGAATATCGCTTGCCCAAAGACCATTAGCATTCAGCAGAATTAATGCGACAGTTGACAAAGTCAATACTTTCTGAATGGCTTTAGTAAGATATGTCTTGCTTTTCATAATTAGAATATTATATAATTAATTATACTTTATAACTAGTAGTATTAATTCAAAAACATTATTTATTAACTTAATAAAATAAGAATTTTATGCTTAGTAATATAGTTAATTTGCTAAATAAACACTAAAATTATAGCTTAATTCATAATCGTAACTTAAATTTCTCAATGCTGATTTTTTTCAATTTATTAGACTATATTGAAAAACTTCTTATTTATTTCTTTAATATCTTAACGCTTTTTTTTATTCTGAATGACGTTTTTTATAATGAATTACATAGATTAAATTACTATTTAAAATATTCTAAATCTTAATATTTATATAAAAAACTATATTTGAGCAGACTATTGGGAAAACCCAAAACCCAAAACCCCAAAACCCCATTAATAAGTAATCTCTTTAAATAGCTGATTAAGCAAATAAATAAATTCTTGTATTTTATTTAGTTTATTACTATTGCGAAGAGAAATAAACATATATAATAGTGATGATATTAAAACGAGAATATTACTTAGTAACAAATTTTAATTGATATCCTTTGTTTCATATAACTTGTATTCTTGATTATGATATAAGACGCATTTATAAGGACAGAGTACTATTTAATAGTAATTTTTTAGAAATTAAGCGATACACACCTCTCATTACCAATAAGACTGAACGAACAGCCTATCTCTCTGTATATTCTTTATAAGCTATTTGAGCGGCGTGCGAGGAGTACCGTGGTGGCACTGCGAACGAATGCCTGCCAGTGGGGTATAGGAGCTCAGATGTCCTTTCCTTCCTTGACTGAAATGATCTTCTCTTGGTCCATGGAGGAGATGACTACGACGATGCACTCCTTCTTTCCATCATTGAAGATTTCTCTGGCCTTGTCGGCGACGTCCTTGAGCCATTCGTCCTCGGGGAGCTTAAGATCTTCCTTGACATCACCAGCGTCGTTCATGAGTGAGACATATCCATCCTCTTCAATGTTGATAAGAGTTAATTCAAGTCTCTTCATGAGTGGGGCATCAACGTTGTCTCCAGTGGAGAAAGTGCACTCATACTTGTTGGATGTGAAGATATCAATACCAGTGATCATGGCCTTGGCGGAACCGTGCTTTCCAGTCTTGGCAGTGGAGAAGGAAACGACCTTGCAGGGGTGTCCCTTGATCATGACCAAGTCACCCTTCTTGAGGGAACCGGCTGAAACCTTTTCAATACCTTCATTTCCAGCGTTACCAGTGTCGAATTCGTAGTCTTCCATTTCTATCTGCTCTCTTTAGTAATATTAATATATTACAAGTTAATAAAATTTATTTACTTATAACCTAGTCTCTACCAATCACAAGCCAATTTACTC
>ARYC01001947.1:0-19943 GCA_000711775.1 Oxytricha trifallax
AATTAAATTTGAATTTAAACATGGCGGCTAACTTAAATCGAAAAGCAGTTTATCTTAGCAGTGGATAATCATATCTAAACTTTGGCTCCTCCAAGAAACCAGAAGTAATTTATATTGAGAAGGAGGTTAAGCTAAGAGCTCTCGAGTTTGAAGCTGAGGTCTTTAAAATTTAAGTTTAAAACAATAAGTAGAGTGCCAGAGATAGGAGTTTAAACATAAGGTGAATTAGTTGAGGAAGATAAAGAACAGCAACGAATAGAGAAAAATTTAAAACATTTTAATGTGAAGACTGCTAAAATTTCTTCTCAACTGAGTCTAGCTTGAAGAGGCACATCAAAGAGGTACACTCTGGTTAGAGCTAAGATCTACTTTAAGCATGATAAAATAGATGGTAGATATTAGTGCACAACATGCATGAAGTCTTATACTCACTCATCAAAGTAAAGAGGCATATGCAGAAGCATCATTTAAGCGAATTCCTGATTAAAGATGAGGAAACTTAAAAACTTGTACCTGCTAAAAGAAAAAATAACTCTCTTGAGTCATAAAGGCAACAATAGGAAAGGCTCAAGAGGCAGAAGCGTTTTGAATCAATGAATCAGCCAGCAAATGGTACTCTTATAGCATGTCTTTAAGAGCGAGCTATGTATATACCTGCATTGAATGCAATTGATATTGAAAGCTGTATTGAAAATTACTTGCATTTTGACCTGCCAAACAAGGCTAAGCTTATAGTGGTTGATGGGTATGCTTACAAAGTATATCCTTATAAATATCTCATTAAAAACGAGCAGTATCAAAATGAATTTGCAAACGAATACATAATACTGAGGAGGCTTAGAAAAAATAGTTTAAGAACGTAATTAGACTTGATGGAGTTATTCTTGGGCATGGCTTTGTTGCATTAAGACTGAAAAAGTCTGAAATGACTTTGAGAGAGTATCTCTATCATAATAGATACCCAGATGATTTAAATGAGATACTGTCAGAAATGATAAGGTGTTTAAGAGCTTCATGAACTTGGGTAGTACATAGAGATTTGAAGCTGAAAATGTTATGTTAAATCTCTGTCCATTAGAAATTGTAGTCATTGATTTCAATAGAGCAATAAGATAAGAAATAGTAACTTTGGCTAAGGTCCTTGGCACACCAGGATACTTTCCAATCAGGGAGAAGTGGACTAATGGCACTGTTTAATGGGATGTTTGGGCAGTTGCTGCCATAATCTTAGAGTGCGATATGGAAAGTATGTCTACTTTGGAACAAAGCACGAAAAATAATCAATAAGTTTGGCTTCTAAACATATATAACAGGAAGATGTCTGCAATGAAATTAAAAGGCTTGCAGAGATGATAATCGTTAGAGCTCCAGCTTATCCAAGATAATCTTTAGAAGACATACATGAGCCACTCCAGAGAGTTACATTCAAGAGGTACCACAAAGATAAGCAGATAAAATTTGTTTGAATTAAGTACACTAATAATAATTAAATATTCATAAAATTCACAAAAAACCTGCGTTTTCTCTACTAACCCCAATAAGACCCCAACTATACCCTACAAATCAAAGCACTTATAAACCTCACTAAGGGGTTTTGGGGTTTTGATTGTAGAAATTAAATTGAGTAATAGTGAAGAAAATAAAAACAACTAATAATTTTTGTCCTAAATTAAAAGAAATATTATCTAAATAAATAAGGTTAAACTAAAGTGATAAATTTTTCTGATTTTTAGTTTGTTATTTCTATTTTATGATTTTAATTGTTAGTTTGATAACATAAATAATAAGATTCCTTATGTTTTTACAATCATTTTTTCATTTATTTTATTAGAAATAGAATCTATGAAATGCTTAAAATTCATAAAAATAAATTGAATCTATTTGAAGAAAAAATTTTAATAAAGAACAGAGGAAAATTAAATAATTTCATTCATTTTATATTCTCAAGATGATAAAAGTATAATTTGTAAAAGAATAAGGATGATATAATAAATCAGTAAAAATTATATGCATTTAAAACAGTTTGATTTTATTGATAGTTTAGAAAATTAATTTAGTAATAAATGTAAAATGTGCATAATAAAAATTATATAAAATCTAAATATTTTTTATCAAATTGATGTGCTAAATACTTAGTTATTTTGGTGCTATTACAACCAGCTATAAATGGCAACTTCACTTTTAAAGTTATCTGTTCCAGGATTATAGAAAATACACTGTCACTACCAAAGTCTCATCTGTGATGATGCGATTGAAACAGTAATAATAGCAGGAAGTCCGGAAGGCATGGGGCAAAGCAAGTGGAATGTAGAGGCATAGACGTATATAACATTTACTGTGACAACATTACAAGCATCAACATCACAAGGCTGTTAAAAGCTCCCTAATGTCCTTGCATGGTCCAATAATCATTCAATCATCTTTACCAATATCGACAATACTTTTGGATCTTTGAGAAGTAAGAAGGTTAGTGATAGCAAATATCAAGAGTCCTTAATAATCTGAATTAGAAGAGCATGATGTAGAAACTTATAGTATAACTTAAGGACTGAAAATAATAATAATAGTAGATACTCTTATCTTCATTGCTTTCTTGCATAGAGTTAATAGAGTAAATGCTAATAGTTAATAACAACTAGATATTAAATCTTGCTCATGTATTCTTGAACTTGAACAAACTCACGAATGATTTAGAGATGTTTAGAAGCAAATGGCCAGCATATCTCTCAGCAATAGAAGGGGGTGGTACGTGAATCATTTTGCTTGGCCCCATGCTAATCATAAAGCATAAAGCATATTATCGATTTCCTCAAGACAGAATGGGAATCCTCCAAGTTCCTTAGAATGCATGTGGGAAAAAGAACTGGTCACTAAAGTAAAGAGTAGAAGCCTCGAGAAATTTGCAAGTATATCGTCCAGGAGTTCAATTTCAAAGATACTATTACCTAGAATATGAGCTGAGGACGCTTTCTCAATGCCATAGAGTGGTAATCTAAAATATTAATGTTCACTTATTTCTGCTCTTAAGACAATTTTCTGAGTAGAATATTCCATTTTAGTTGATATTTTGACTTGGAATTGAGTAGTACCCCTGGCAGCCCCCATTCGAACTTTCGCACATGACTTCATCAGCAAAACTTTTAACCAAAAATGCTGCACAGTATCAAGACCAGCCTTCAGCTAGATCAATGTCGCCCTTCTAAAAGGACATATGAAAGTAATAATACTAAGCTAATAAATTTGATTTATGCAATCAAGCAATCAACAAATAAATAAATATAGTTGGATTTATATTTACAATTTCCAAATTATTTACATACTTTTAAAGTAAAATTGGAAAATGAAATTAGTTATCAATTATAAGAGTGAATAATATATTATCTGCATAAGTACAAGTTTTAAATATTTTATAGATTAAATGAAAAGAACATAAAATTTAAGGAATAATGCCTCTTAAATTACTTAATAAATAAGTAATAGTAATTAAGATCACAATAAATTTATTTATTTTATAAAATGTAGTTATAAGATTAATTAACTGAATTTACAAAGAGATCTTTCATAAAAATTTTAAATTATTCAAAAATTAATAAATCAATATAATAATATCTATTTAAACTGCCAATAATAACGATTTAACAATGATAATGGTACTGTAATTTGATAGAAATTATAACAATTTGGTTTTTTATATCATGTGATTCTTGAATTAAATATCATGATAAAACTTCATAAATTTTATTTCTTCAGTTTTTATATATTGCTATTAGCAAATGAAATATTGCTATTAAAGTTATCAAATATAAAAATTAGCTTATAATCAGTCAATTCTCCTATGTTATAAAAATAATAATTGATTTTCTTTTAATGTATAAATATTTTATTATATTTAATAAACTTGACATTTAAGTTAGTTAATCTTGTAGTACTTTAAGTTTTCTTCCTTGATTTATTATTAATGCTCACTAGGTTTCTTGCTTAAAAACTATATTGTTGAAATAACTAATGCATTTTATTTTAATTTAAAATAAGGCTAGGTAGGAATTTAATTATTATTATTTTCTTTATATAAAAATTAATAATAAATATGTAATATTAAATAATTAGCAAAATTATGGGGAATTAAAAAGATTGTTTTAATATTTATTTTATTAAGTTTAATTTTATTTGATGCAAAATAAGTATCTAAGAAATGAGCAAGAATCAAGATTGTCAAATAATTCTGAGTAAATATTAATTTTTAAAATGTAAAAATTGGAAAAAGAAAGAAATTTTAGTTTAAATAAATTACTTCTAAAAATTTTATAAATTATAAATTATTGGCTTAATCCAGAATTTTTAAACAATAAGTGATTGTTTAAATTTGACAATTATTTAAATTTCCTTTACTATTATTACAAATTATAAAGAACATAGGATAATAAATAAGATTAATTATCTTAAAAAGAATGTAATAGAGCTTGATTAAAACTATAAAGCATTGACTTTTATATAAATAAATCAGTTGATTTAAATATAAAACTTTTATAATTTAAATTAATTTTATTGATCGATATTTACTTAGCAATGAGAACCTTAAAAGTTATGCCCAATTTCATTGGTCTACTTTCTAAGTGTAAACTGCTTGTCTTTTTATCATTTTAGTCTGTATGTTTAATTCTAGTCGTTGTCATATCGGATGTTATTCATAGTCGTCAAATATTATATATTAAAAAGGTCAAGCAGTTATTTTTTTAAAATAAGGATATCATTTTAAATGCAATAGAGTGGCGTACAAAACTTTTGTTCAAATTGAATGACGCAGACATATGTTTGAATTATGATACCTAATTTATCAATTATCTATATCTATTTTTTTTATTTCCGTTTTCTCACTAGGTTACCCATGAAGCGGCTTTGCTGTTTTACTCTATCTTCGGAATAATTAATCCTTACTCTCTTCATTATAAAAGATATAATTACTATCTAAAAGCTAAAAACAGTTGAGGATTTTGGTTTCCTTGAGATTACCGCTAATAAACATTCAAGTATTCCAACTATGGAGCTATTAGAATCTACATTTGAAACGAAAGGAAATAAAAAATTGGAGAATGTTGATGTATCAGAATGATTCAAAAATTTGAAGCATCTCTATTATTCTAACCTATCTTTAACAAATTGTTCAGGCGAATTTACACATTCATTTTCTTGGAAGATAAGATTAACATAGTTATTTTCAATGCATGCTTAATTCTCTCTTAGTTCTCTGCTTTTTCTCTAATCCTTTAATGAACACTTCTTAGTTACAGAAAAAGTGCTTAGTGATTTCTGATTAGATTACTCAAATTTTCGTTGAAGAATTAACTTTCTACTTGTAGGTCTGAGATGAATTCCTCGAGCATCCCACAATTGATTCATTATTTTTTGGTTATTTGACTATTCATGTTTGTATATACACTGTTATCTCCAAGCTTCTCTTCTCCAACATTTAAATAAGCTCGATTAATAATGCATTTAAAGATGAATTTAGTTTTTTCAGTGATTAAAAGGTTGTTATAACCCACCACTATCATAACCATATTTTATATATTAAAAGTATGAGCAATTATAATTGTTCCTTACTCATATCGCTATTATTGCTAGTTGATAAGCTAAATTTACTATTGTATTTACGAATATAAATCAACACATAGTTGATGTTAACTGTAATAGCTATTTTATGTTTATTAGTATTTGGAAATATTGTTTTATGGTACTTTTGTGAATTTTACACCTTTAAATTCTTTAATTTTTGTTATTTATTTTATATGATTTTTATGCAAAATTTAAAATCGAGTTATTTCGCATTTGGGAAACGACAGAAGGGTATCCTTAATAGTAAAGTTCAGCTGAATTTAATTCTCTCTGAATAAGTACCATAATGTCTAAATTTCAACAAAGTTAAATGTCATTTATTATTATGTTTATCAATTAATATTATATTTCTAAATTCAAATGTATCCCAACAAAAAGTGCTTCCTTCTTTAATTCTCGTTAACTTGTAAATGTTAATATGTTGGATTCTCGATATAATGCAGTTTTATTGATAAATCCATAATCGAAATAATTCTGATTTTTTCTAATTGATAAATTGGTTTCATATAAGACTAAAGCATCCTTTGATTCAATAGCTGTAAATTGATAGATAGTTTATGCATAATCTTTTTAATTATAATATTTATAAAATTTGAAATCAATTTTAGTACATATTAATTCATGTAAAGAAGTCTTACTAACAGATAAATAGTAATACTATGTGTGGATGTTTTATAATTTAGTTTTACATAAGTAAAAACCTCTAGCTATTTTTAATAAATACTGACCTAACTTTTAAAACCATCTTATTTCATCAAGATGAATACTTTGTATCAAAATCAATTGTTATATCTTTTAATTTAATTATTAATTAATATTAATTCTTAAAAACAGTGCTATATCTTGCTGTTATTCTCTTTTCTGTGCCTATTCTTTGTTTTAACTTTGCCTTTTTCACCATAACTTATGTTTTTTCTTGGGAATATAGGGCATTATTTCCTCTTCGCTATAAACTAAAAATATTAATAATAATAATAATATGATCATATTGAGGTCTCTGGGGACCCCCGATCAATAATATTCTTCAATATATGTAAGGGACTAGCCCTTTTAATTAGTTAATAAGTTTGTGATATTAGTTAATTTTGGACTTTAACATAATTCACAAATCATTCTTTTTCTTCTCTGTCAATCTGTTGTACCACTCTTTCTTCTTTCTTTGTTCTTTCCTCTGTCTCTTTCTTATGTTAACTTCAGGTGGTTTGGGTTCTTCAGATTGCTCTCCAACGAAATAATTTTCAAATTTACTCTTAAATAAAGTGTTGGTGAGAATTACTCTCTCTTACATACTTCTTAACTATAACTCTCCTTAGTATAGAGGACTGAGTTAGTTGATCAATTGAATTTCCAATGGTTTAAAGTTATGGAACTTATTTTAATCATGGGCATCTTTAAGTCTTTATAGAAGTTTAAATCTTATTTCTTTAGGATTGAAATTTTAGAATTTACTTAGTATTAGTTTGGTTTGTACTTCTTAGGGTTTTGTGTAAATATCCTACTTGATTATGTATTCCCCTTTCATCTACTATGGCTAGTGTTTTTGTTTTTTGTTGGTCAGAATCTGGTCAGATTCTGACATATTTGTAGCCTATTTAGTAGTGTCTTCCCTATTTAGTGGGTTTTTGGGTGATTCTTCCTATATCTTATCTATTTTCTTGGGTTCTTCAAATATCTTGCTTGAATTTTTGGGTGATTCTTCCCATATCTTATTGTGAAGTTAGGGTGATTCCTCTTGTATCTGAGTAATCTATTTAGTAGGTTGAGGATCGTTAGATTTCTACTATTAAATAGTGATTTGAGAATCTTGTTAATTCTGTAATAGTTAGGATGGTGTTTTTGAGTTAAAGAATGTTGGCTTCTTTTAAGAAGTTCCTATTTGCTCCTTAAGTTAAGGGGCTCTAGTTCTGAATTCCTATTGATTGGGGTTTTGTTGAAGGGGTTTCTGGGTGTTTTTTTTAAGTATGTTTTTTTTGTACTTAATACCTTCTATGGGTTAATCCGTTACCTTCTTTCCTTTTGCTGTAAAGGGATTAGTTAGGTATTGATGTGGTAAACTATTGAAGATTTGCTGGAATTTCTACCCTTTGTTATACGTGGAGTCTCTGAGTGAAATGTTTGGTTGAGGAGGGACATACCAATTGTGTCCATTCCAGTGTAGTGTTGGATGGTCAAGAAGTCTTTATTCACTAGGTGTTCTTTAGTTTCTAGGTCGGACTCCGTACCAATCGAAGGTTTAATGTTGATGGTATGGTCATCCGTGTTGAATTTTGGCGTTGTAATCGTCGTCAAGCTCTATGTCTGAATCGTTGAATTCAAGGTCTGAGTATGTATCGGATGAGTAACCATCTGATGATTCGCTATCAGTTTCCCAATAGTCTGAGTTTTGTCAAAATTTTGCTTAGCTGTACTGTGCTAAGTCTTAGAGAGAGTCGGCTGCCTTATCTCTAAAAAGAGGGGTGCCTAGATTGAGTGACTTATTGTCGGGGACTAGTGTCATCTAATCACGTTCCTTTTAGTATCAATCTAATTTATTAATATAATTCTGATTTTATAAAAATAACTTTTCTTATTTTATGTAAAATTGTATTATATCACTTTTTAATTAAGGTTGCCATGTTATTCAATATATTTTTATACTGAATTTAATTTTAATGCTCTTCATTTTTTGCATTTATAAAAATACAGCTTATTTGATATCCATCTCTGTTTTTCATAAACATCAGTTGAGCAACATCGGCAATCACTGTGTCTATTTTTGTTATTCTTTTAGTTTAACATGTTATCTTGCAAATTTCTATTATTATAAAAGCTTATAAAGTAGTGAACTATCATAAAGTGTCATATCCAGAGAATTGTTCTTTTGTATAATCAAATATCCAGAAATATGATAATTATTTTTATTATTCTTAATCAATATGTTTTATTATTTTAAAACATCTGTTTGTCAAGAACAAAGAGGTCATCATTGATTTTTAACAGTTTTTATATATTTATGATAGTTGGATCTATCTACTATAATATTATTAATTGATTATAACATTACGAATTAAAATTATTCTTTTTTATTATTGCAGTAAAAATGGTGATCATCTTATACATTTAACGCTAATTTACTTAAAAAATTATAGTTTAATTTATCTTTGGTAATATTAATTAGAGTATTTATTTAAGCAATCAATTATTTGACTAGTAGATATTTATTATTAATTGATAATGCATGAGAACCAACATTTGGCAAAATATATAAACCTTAAATTTCCAACTATTTCTAATTTAAAGCTGTGATTAAAATATTTATCAATAATATTGAAAAGTCAAATTGAAATTGCATTATAATTATTATTTAATGAAGGAGATCCTTAACTTAATATGATTGTAACTAATCAACTGCTAAGATAATTATGAAAAATAAGTGGAAATAATTATTTTAAAATGAAAATGAATTAATTACACAAGTATTTGGAGAGTATTCATCAAAAGCCATTTCTTTGCAGTTAGCTCTTTATTCAAGTATCATTCATATTTTTAACTATCTCTCCAAAATATTTAAACCTTCCTCAATCGTAATAGGTGTCTTCGGAAATCACTGTCTTATGCTTCTGTGTCAATTGTTGACAAAATATTTGTTGAAAAACCAGGAGCCTGATATTTGCCATTATTTTGATTCAATTCTAATTTATTAATTTCTTAAAATCACAATGAATTTCTCATAAATAAACTAATTTAAAAGTATAAAATATAGATCAAAGGCAAATTAAACTGGCAAAAAGGTAATTTTTTAATAAATTTAATATGCTTTAAATTAAATTAATTTGATTAATATCTTGAAAAAGAACCTTGACACAAATTCTATTCAGATGTTAAGGACTATGAATTGAAAATTTATCTCCCTCTCAAAGAATATTGCCCTGTTTGATATAATTATTAAGTAACTCCTCACTAAATTATTGAATTCATTTTAGAATGCAACAGATTTGAGAAAGAATTCAAAAAAATAAAAAATTTCATTAAAAAACTAATCAATGGCAAGATCAAAGGAGATTAGGCAATAAATGAGATACTCGCAGTAATAAGCAAAAGTTAAGTTTAAATAAATACAATTATCTCCTTTCACTGTACAATCCTAAAAACTTTTGTAAATTCATCAAACATACTGAAGAAAGCAAGAAAATCTAATAGAAGGTATCAAAATTACTTAAGTTATAAGATTTAATGACTTGCTCAGAGTTATCATGACATCAGTTAGGTCATTTAATAGTTTCAAATTTCTGATTAATGATATAATAATAACAGTGATTTAATATGAGGAAATATTTTGAACTAAATAAAAACTTGATAATGAATTATATTAATGATGAGATTCCAAACTTAAAATCCTAATGATACAACCAAAGTATACTTGACATATAAGTAAATATCAAAGGTTTTTAAATTCTCATAATATGTAATTAGAAAAGTTTGTGTTGAAAGTCTATAGAGCGATGGAAATAAATTAAAAAAAAATAAATAATTGAAGACCAGTTAACATAAAAATAATTAGATTTTTTAGTATATCAAAAATAGCTTCAGCAAATGTAGCATTTATCATTATCAGCTAGAATTGAATAATTCAATAAAAAATATAAAGTTAAGCCATTGAAGTATTCGACTACAAGATTGATATTGAAGCACAATAGAATAAAATTCAAGCAAGTAAGAAAGACTTATCATTTATCTAATCAGAAAAAATAATAAATTAATGAATATAGGGCTTTATAGTTTTAAAAACTTTGAGACATCTATTAATCAGGAATCAAAATTATTTATTCAGACGAAGTGATTTTTAAAGCTCATTCACAAAAATATTATGCCTGGTCTTAAAGTTATTAGAATGTCTATTTTGAACAAAAGGTATTAAACTCAATACTTTATCAGCAATAGTATTTATAAGCGAGGATTAAGGAATTGAAAACTTCTAAATTAACTACCGTTCAATTAAAAAATTGGATTTTTTTAATCACTCAGAGATCTTGAGAGAATGAATGAGAATAAAAAATATGTTTATTTATGGACAATTTATAAATTCATAAGTCAAAAGAGGTTGTCAACTTGATCAAGCAATTTGGGTGGACTGTAATTTATAATGCGCCTTATTCGACAGAATTTCATGGTATTGAGTGAGCATTTTCAATCATAAAGAGACATTATAGTGTGAATCTTTAAAAATTAAACTTTAAAATTTCTAACTTTAAAAATACCAGAATTGTAGAAGATGCAATATTATCGATTGAAAAATAATAATTAATTAAATTAATATAGAGACAATATAGGTTGATGAAAAACTTTATTGATCATTATTATTATTATTGATAATATTTTAAATTAAATATTTTGAAATTAACTAAATTAAACTCAAATGCTAAACTAAAGTCTTTTTAAATCTTTCTATTAAACTTCCTATATAGTTTGATTTTGTTAGACTTGCATTCATTCCTCCTTTTGATTATTATATTTTTCTTAAAGTTCAAATAGATTTCTTTTTTTTGTCATCTGGCGTCTTTGTTTTGAAGTGACTTTTAACAATGCCAACCCTTTCACTTTGGATCCTAAATAATATTTGAAATAATGTATTCTATTTTTACTTGAGAAAAATGGCTCTTCTTAAATTGCTTAATATTTGTCATTTCTTATAGCGATTGCTTACTATTGTGTATAATCAACTTATTAAAGATTTCTCAATCTATTTTAGCTTATCACTAATTTTTATAAATAATCTGGTGCTAATGTTCCCACAACCTTAAAAAAGAAATCTCTTTCAGGCAATTATTTTGAATCACTATAGTAAGTAAGATGTCTAATGATGTTTGGATCAATTTATTATTAACTTAAGATATTTTCAATCTTAAATTCAGGATAGTGAGGGACCTCAATAATGTTTTAGTCTTTTTATTTTATTAATAATTTTGACCCTTTTAAAAAGTCTCTTATAAATCTCATCGTTGTATTTTATATCCAGGAAGACATTATCCCTCTAAAAAAGATGTTATATTATAAATAATTACGATGATATTTTAGGAACATATACCAATCGTCCTTTGAAGATAATTTCCATTCAAACAGTCTCGCATCATCAAACTATTATTCAATAGCCCTATTGAGATTACTCATTATTATTCAGAAAAGAACTAGTTCAAGATTCTTAAAGAAAATATAGTTTTGTTGAGAATTAAAATTGTAATCAATTATAATAATACGTGAATTTAAATTGGATAATAAATTTAAAGTTACTTATTTTAGTATCAGTAAATTTGGGGGGGGTCTAAGTCGGTGCAAAAATTTTTTTCTCAAAAACATCAAAATCCCTAAGTCGGTGCATGATCAATTTATGACATTATTGATATATTTTAACATCCTACCCCACATAGAAAGTATCATTATTAATTAAAATTTATGTCTCAGCTTCTGAATCGAACTCCTTCATGAAATTTCGATCATAGTACACTTATAATATTACATCAAAAATATATTTTCTCTGTGGCAGATATTTGTTTAAGTAAAATAATAAGATATTGTTTCATATTTTAATGTCTAATTAGTCAGCAAGCAAAAAAAATTAGGGATTAAGAACATCTTATTTATTTGCTAAACTTAATGTTGTCTGGAATTAAAATAAAAACCATTGACTCAATTAATTGTCTTTTTTTAAATACAATAATCAATGTGTTCAAATTTTTTAATTCCAGACAACATTAAGTTTAGCGAATAATTAAGATGTTCTTAATCCCTAATTCTTTTGCTTGCTGACTAATTAGACATTAAAATATGAAACAAGATCTTATTATTTTACTTAAACAAATATCTGCCACAGAGAAAATATATTTTTGATATAATATTATAAGTGTACTATGATCGAAATTTCATGAAGGAGTTCGATTCAGAAGCTGAGACATAAATTTTAATTAATAATGATACTTTCTATGTGGGGTAGGATGTTAAAATATATCAATAATGTCAAAAATTGATCATGCACCGACTTAAAGATTTTGATGTTTTTGAGAAAAAAATTTTGCACCGACTTAGACCACCCCCCATAAATTTGAATCCATATTTAATTATAATTCTAATTGATATATTTTTATTCCATTTTGCTTCATACTTATGATTAAATTATAAATAAATAAAACAAAAATTTTACAAGATTCAGGATTCAACACTGATCATTTTATTAAATTATAAAATTTTAATCTAAATTATACTTACTTGCATTCTGTTGCCACCAGAGAGGTTAAGTTTGATATTTAAATTTAAAGAATTATTTTCCTTTTGTTAAATATAAACTAATATAGCAATTTAAAATATTTCTTAAAAATTCTTAAAAATCAAAGATTTTTTTATGTGGGACCATTATTCAAATAATTGTCCCACGGTGGATTTTTAGAAAAATTCAAAATAATTTTAACTATTTTCAAGTTTATCAAATCCAACTTAAACAATATTTGATTTAATAATAATATATTAGAAATTTCTATCAACAGAATGTTAAAATATACATAATAATAATATTCCAGGCTGCAATAAAAGAAATTATATAATAAGAAATGGGATGGGGTTGAGGAATTCAATTTACAATTGAAAAATTTGAAAAGTGGTGTTAGTAAAATAAATATGATCCTAAAACT
Organism: Oxytricha trifallax; assembly: GCA_000711775.1. Lineage (NCBI taxonomy): Eukaryota > Ciliophora > Spirotrichea > Sporadotrichida > Oxytrichidae > Oxytricha > Oxytricha trifallax. The sequence goes on from ARYC01001947.1 coordinate 13,272, forward strand.
AAAAAATAGCCAAAATATTTGATCTAATGTGAAACCTGCTTTAAAATGTAAACTCACTAGACTTTCCTAAAAGATTAAATCAGACATTAAAGGAAAATATTTCAATAAACAAAATTGTAGAAAAATGATAAAAATTATATATGTAAAATTCAAGGTTGTACTTTCTGCCCCACCACCTCAAAATAACAATTAGTAAATCATTATTTTATTCATGATTTACAATTTATAATAAGAATTTGATAAATAAAAAAGAAATTAATTAGATATAATCAAAAATGGAAAAATGTCTGAGCAAAAGATGCCGTGTCATTCAACATTAATGTAAGTTACAAAAACATATCCAATTTTTATATTTTACAGGGGTTGCACCCGGTAAGAGTGGTGGTGGGAACAGACAAACACTTCGCAGAGCAGCTAAGAAAAATGGTGAAGGAGTATTCAAATATGCAAATGGTGATATCTTAAAAGGAACATGGGAAGACAATGAAACGTTTTTTAGATTTACACTTTGTATACTGGCTTATTGTTTTTCATTTATTATTGATCGAATTCTTGTAATCATCTATTTTCCAAATTATTTATCATAATTAAATTCAACTATAACCAATTGGTCTTAATCCAGAAGTAAGTTTATGATTTATTAAATATTTTATTTAGCGTATATTTAAAGGTGAGATCCCTGTTAAATACAGAAATAATTATATCACATCAGAAAAATAATTTCGCTAAAACTACTTCAACTCTTTTAAAAACTAATTAATAAATTAATAGGAGTTATTGATGTTTGATGAAAACGAAAATCAAATTAAATTTAATAATGATGTTGTTGAGAATTCTAACTGAAGCTGAAAGCCAGATCAGTCTTGAATATGATTAATAATTTAAGTTAGTAGCAGACACCTTTTTCAACGAAATTAAAATTATATTAGAATAATCTTAACAATTACAAATAATTATCGAGGATGCTTCCAAGGAGGATCTCTACTTATGAAAATAAAATAAAATATATTAATAATCTGAAATAGAAAATTTTATAAACAATAAAACTGTTTTTTAATAAGTTTGAAATCTTTCAGGCATCTAAAATTTTTCAAACAATTGAATTTAAGTTCCTAAAATCAAATACTTGCAATAAAAAATTAAAACGATTAATTAACACTTATCAGCAGATCCTATGACTCCACTTTAAGAAAATTTATGAATTGCAGAACCAATGACAAATAATTATAATTAGCATTATTAGGCTTAGTTGCAGCTGTTTAATAACTTCATAGCTTAAATATAGTACATAGAGATATAAAACCTGAGAATATTCTTATTCAAGCAGAACCAAACTTTGAAATATTTATTGGAAATTATGATTTCAGCATCAGAGCCAAAGATAAATCAAACTCTAGACCTAATATGCATAATCCTTACATCAACAGTAAGCTAGATCTTAAAAGTGGATCAAAATTCTGGGATTTATATGCAATAGAGTTAATATTACTAGAAATGACTGTGGATAGAGAATACTTTTTGTAAATGAACTAAAAATCCTTAGATTTCAACGAATTATTATTTGATTTATTCGAGAATTATAATGCTGATCCTCAACTCAGTGAATTATTTTTTGCTAATATTTATTGATCAAGACTAGAAAGTTTGTACTGATGACATAAGTTATGTACTTAGTAAAGTGTTTTCATAATAATGATTAATAGTTATAATTATTTTTTTAGATGGAATTAAATCTAATAATTAATGCATTAGGAAAATTATTAATAAATAAAAAAACAACTGCATGACACTCACTAGGCCAGAGAGTCTAAAGTCAAAAGCTTGATTTGCCACTTACTTATAAACGTAACTTGAAAATTTGTAAAAATTAAACAACATGAAAATCATGGATACCACGGGAGAAAGCATTGAGAACCTTACAAAGACAATTAAATTAATGAGTAACTAATTATGGGGCACTAGAATTGAAAAATCACAAAAGATACTATAATTAATATTAAAAATATAGTAATGAGGAAATTGGGCTAGTGAAACATTACTGTTTTCATTATAAATATATAAAAGTATGTGAAAATTTGGAGAAATAAAAAATGCAAATTTAAAAGGCAGATAGAGAAAGAGAGGGATTTTAATAAAATTATTATGGTATATGCAGCATTTATTTTTGTGAATTTGGTTTTATGTTTTAGCTAATTTGTTATGTCATTCACAAGTTTCTAAGTCCTATTATTCTCTTCAGACAGATTACCCAGCAATCATTTAAACGAGCTTTCATAAATGAAGTCCTTATTCTGAATCAATAGAAGATTTTAGTAGTCATGTATTTCATCTGGGATTTGCTTAATCACACCTCCAGCGATTCTGGCAATGAAATTGAAGAACTCTCACCAATTGCCTTGGTGAATGTTTTGGCAATCTTATCAACGTTGCAGGTGGCAATGATTTGAGTCAAAGCATCAGTGATCATTGTGTGAATGAGGAAAACCTTTGCGAGCTGGCTTGGAATCTAGATCTTGAGCAATCATTTGAGTGATTCGTGAATTCTTATCATTTCAGCAAGAAAAGCTTAAACTACTAATAAAGTTGGAATGAGCTAATCGGAAATCGTTGAGTCAACTCCTCTTCTACTAAGTGAAATTCAAATCTTAGACTAAAGGAAATCGGCAACGGTTAGACAGAATGTGCAGTTTCATTACCGAAATATTTCAATCCTCTCGTTTGTATCAATGATATGATTGAATGCAAGAATTGGGGTACTCATGGCGATGTAGCAGTCTGATTCGAGACCTGGAGCAAATTGAACGCTAGTAGGGAACCAGTCATGAGAGCAGTCAAATCATCACCATTGTTGATGGGTGGCATCACGTCTGGCTAACTTGCATGTTTTTAGTGCTATGATTTCAAAGCTGTGATGAGCAAAAGTGAATATATTTACAATGAGTGCACGATCGTAAATAGAAACAAGTTAGAGGCTTCCGAGAAGTGCGATAAGATTAGCTAATGATTTCTACATTTTTATTTTATTAATCATAATATACTAGAGAAGATATATTCTAATTTTATTATTTTTTATAAATTTGAAAGCTATCTAATCTGGCACATCTGATCTAAATATAAATTTATTTTAACAACCATCTTATTCTAATTAAAATTATTCTTTTACTAAAGAAAAAATTTTTAAAAATTATATAACCGCAATCAAAACCCCAAAACCCTTTCAGTAGTTTGATTGAGTTTTTGATTGATAAAAGTAGACTATTAGTGCATACTTTATTTAGGGTTATAATAGGGTTTATGTAGGGGTTTAATGTTTAAATATTAGTATTTTAAGTGAGTATATGCGAGGTTTGGGGTCAATTTATTACAGTGAGTATATAGATTTATTGTCTAAGTTGCGATATGGATGTGATGAATATTGTGAATAACTCAAGCCTGTTCTGAATTATACGTCTATAGCAAGGCTACTCCATAAATCTCCAGCAACTGTGAGGGTCTCACTGTCTATTAGCATTGAATTTAAAGAGATAGCAGCTTAATTCTAAGCCTAAAAGACCTCGAAAATTTTAGCAGCATCATATTTATTATCTCATTAATGATAAGACTCTTAAATACTGGGCTCTCTTCTCTCTGGCCTAGAGAGCTGTGATGTTTCATCGCCAATTTCCTGAGCTTCATATCTCTGCTTAATCGATAGCTAACATATATAAAAAGAACGAAATATCTTACCAGACACTCAATCGCATTAAGAGAGTAATTGACTTTAATATTCCATTTTATAAGACTAATTTAAATTATATATTCGATTAAATACAGAGGTCTTGAGAGCATAAAATAAAGTTTATACACGCTGATGAAGCTGTATTTACATTCAATACATTTATATCAAGGTCTTGGTACAAGAGGTATAGTAATATAAAAGTTTATGACTAAAAAGTTAAGGTTTAAACTCATGCTATTCTTGGAGGAATAAGTGAAGATAGTGGCATCGAGACTTATGTTATTCATCCTCGTTCTATAAAGACTGAATAATATATTAAATTCTTGCAATAACTCAGAGATAAGTACGCTGACTAAGAAATTATTCTATTCGTTGATAACTTGTCAGTTCATAAAACTACTTACTCAAGGAAGGAATATGAAAGGCTAAATATAACACCTGTATTTAATGTTCCTTACAGCCCTTAGTTCAATGGAATTGAATTGTCTTGGGGGTTATTGAAAGGTCATTATAAGAAATTGCTGCTCTACCATCTGATGCATGATTTAAAGATAGATACAGTCGATTTTATTAAGAGTGCTGCTAAGAGAGTCAGCGATGAGAAAGCTAAAGTATGCGCAAGAGAAGGGAAATTTTGTGTATATAAATAAATTTTTGATTTAAGCGAATGAATAAGTTCACATATTAAATTTGCCCGTAAAGGGATTTGGCTTCTCTTTCTTTTCTTCCTCTTAAGGCTTGCTTGGGCCTATGTTTCTTCTCTTAGTGCCAGCTCCTGCATCTATGTTCATCTCTTCTGGCTCTTATAAATCTTTGAAGAGCCTCTTACTCAATTCATGTTTTACTTGAGACTTTCTCTCTCTGTTTAATTTGCTGCGCTCTTTCATCAAGTATATAGCAGTACCAGGTTTTTCTATAAAGTTAGAAGACTAAGCTTACTTGAGATGAAAGGATGCTTTTAAAGTTGCTACAGCCAGGTATCACTTATTTTAATACCTTGCTTCTCTTTTTCTTCAGGAGAGATGCTGTATCGTTTCTTGTGAGCTTCTTATATAACTTCATTTAAGTCCTTAGGTTTCAGAGTTACAAGAACACCAAAGAAGAAGTTTCACTCTGGCAACTTATTAGAGAGCTGTAGCTTTGATGGAAGGTAGAGAGCTACGTCCGGATCACTCATAGCATCGTCATATAGGTTTATCACTGATATTACAGGGTAGTTAGGTATCTCTATCATCCTAATTTCATTAGACTTAATAGCTTTTTTCTCTTCACTAAGTAAGGCTTTTAAGAATGAGATTTTAGTTCCCTCCTAAGTCGGCAAGAACAATCCAACTATAATGGATTTATTAATCTTACTTAAGAACTTACCTTGCTAAACAAAAAATCTATAAAGGTCCTCTTTACTTCGATATTTTCCTATTAAATCTTGAGATTAAATTCTCTTCATTGCATCATTCATAGACTCCATCTTGCTTCCTCTTTTTTCTAGAAATGTTAATGAAATTTAAAATTATGGATATCCATTCTAAGTTTATTAAAATCTTACTACTAAATAGGGAGGATTTACTAGAGGTCAACCTTGAAAAGATATGCGGAGAAGGATTGAAAAACTTGCTCCAAGTTTCACAGATTGATTTCCATTTTCATCAAACTTTCTCCATTAAATTGCTCCTAATAATGTTTAATTATTTTAGGAGGTCCTCCAAATTAAGTTCAAACTTAATTAATAGTTAAATTTTAAGGTTAAAACTTAATTAGGAGCATATTAAATTTAAAAATGTTTAATAACTTTAACTCAAAATTAAGTTCAAACTTGATTTGAAGGACCTCCCTAGAGAAACAAAACTTCATTAGGAGTATTTTAATTTACTAAAATGTATAAAATTCTCATAAAATATGTCAACTTACAGTCTTTTATAGTTACTGTATTTTCTTACCTATCCTCAAAGAATCTACAAGAGTGTCTTATACTCTACTATTATAGTTATCAAGGTATATTTTATCATTATTATAATAAAATATATCAGTAAACTAAACTTGGATCAAGACAATAAAAATTATCATTCCAGCAACTAAGAAAAGTAGAGACCAGAGACGCTGGTACTCAGTGGGAGTCTACTTCTGATACTTTTGATGAGTCAACCTTTTAGATTGAAATATAAGTTAAATAGGAGGTTATCATAGAGATAGTGAGAATTGAGGGGGAGTTAAAAAACCCTCCATAGAGGATTAATAAATACCAGCCTAAGTTGACTATTAATGCAAAAAATGCAATAATTTTTCTCTATAAGTCAACTTATAAGAGACATATGAGAGATATGCGCAACGATATACCTAGGTTGTATCTAAAGTATTAAAAGATTGATGGCGAGTATTTCTGTGAGAAGCCATATTCTCATACAAGAGACCTCAAAGTGCACTTAAAGAAAAATCACAATCAAAGGTTTGTCTTTATTCATGAACCTACAGGAAAAAGATTCCTATAAAAAAGAAGATCATGAAATACTGCCGAGTCTAAAGAATTGAAGTAAGTCAAAATGAAGAAAGCAGTCAAGAAAATTCCTGTATCTGAAATAAACAAAATCATGGTATAAATTGAGACGATGAAGACTCCTATCTTTAAAAATTATTGACATAGAATCTTGCATCGAAAGCTATCTCACTATTGAGGATAAAGTAGAGAGACAGTCATCACTGATGACTAATATGCCTATAAAATATATCCATTTAATTACTTCCTTGCTGATGACAATTATGCTCTTTAACGAGCAAATTTTAGAGAAAGCAAGTATATTATATAGCTAGATGCTATCCTACTTAAAAAAGATCATGCAGCATTTAGACTTCCTCTCCTCGAAATGACTTACAGAGATTTTTTACCTTATAATAGATTCTTAAGATAAATTGACTAGATCGTATAACAAATAATTGAGGGTATTGAAGAGCTTCACAAG
>ARYC01001948.1:0-19505 GCA_000711775.1 Oxytricha trifallax
AAATCTATTCCACCTCTTACCAAAATGCTATTTGATGAAGTTTCAGATGTTAGAACAGCTGCCACTAGAGCATTGGTATCTCTTGCTCAACTTAAAGCTGGTAAAGTTGAAATCTATGACCTTGAAATGCTTGATCGCATTATTGAACTGCTCTATGACGAATCAGATCAGACTAGACTTAATGTAGTGCAGATGATTTCAGCAGTTGGAGAGTACCCACCAGCTAGAGAACAATTCAAGGAATGTCTTGAAAGACTAAGAGAGCTTGTAATTAAAGATAAATTTCATTTTCCACTGGTTAGTAGATTTGCTCAAACAGCCATCGATGTCATTACATGGATACCTTGATTAAGCACTTTTTAAATACAATTTAATACTAACATTAACTTTTCTCTTTTATTTTACTTTTTTAGTTAAAGATCATTTTGAAGTTATAAAGATATAATTATAATTCTAGAAAATTCTTGTATAAAAATGGAAAAATTTTTGGACGAAATACATCTAACCCCAGATTCAGGAGTCATAAAGAAAATCCTTAGATTTGGTTCAGAAAGTGACCCTACTCCAGAAAAGAACCAGGAAGTCACTGTTAACTATGAAGGTAGACTAGAAGATGGTTCAATTTTCGATACTTCAAGAGACAGAGGAGAAGCTCTGAAGTTCATTATTGGGTCTGGTTAAGTTATCAAAGGATGGGATATAGGTATAATTTCCATGAAACTTGGGGAAAAAGCTGAGTTACACATCAAACCAGAATATGCTTACGGTCGTATTGGCGCTCCACCTAAGATCCCAGGAGATGCAACTTTGATATTTACAGTTGAAGTTATCCAGATTAATGATCGTAAGCCAACCAGATGGATGATGAGTGATCCAGAGCTCATCAAAGTTGCACTTAGATTTAAAGATGATGGCAACCTGAAATTTAAGGCTCAAAAGTTCAAGGAAGCAGAAGGATTGTACAGAGATGCATTGGCTCATCTTGATACAGTTAAGAATGATAATAAGGAATTGAGAGATTTGAAGAAAACTATCGGCTATGGGGAAGCATCCTCCCCCCCCCTAATGTATACTTTTTATTTTGTAGTCTGATAGAGTTTTTACGCTGAGTAATAGTAGCTGATGAACATGGTCTACCCGAGCAATAGTTTTTGAGCTATGACCTCTTATAAGTAAAAAAATTATATAAAAAATCATAATAAAATTGACAAAAATTTTCAATTTTTATTCAAATTTTTAATTTTTATAAAATTATCGATTTTAGTGAAAAATAAGAAATTTAACAAAATATATAAATCTTATTTAATTTTTATCAATAAATTTAAACTAATTGTTTTTGCATTTTTTTAATAAGAGAGAATAATTTTTATTTTTTAATTTTGTTAATCATAATTAAATAAGATTTATATATTTTGTTAAATTTCTTATTTTCACTTAAATCGATAATTTTATAAAAATTAAAAATTTGAAGAAAAATTGAAAATTTTTATCAATTTTATTATGATTTTATATATGATTTTTTGACTTATAAGAGGTCATAGCTAAAAAACTATTGCTCGCGTAGACCATGTTCATCAGCTACTATTACTCAGCGTTAAAAACTCTATCAGACTACAAAATAAAAAGTATACATTAGGGGGGGGAGGATGCTTCCCCATAGCCAAACTATCTTGTTAAACTTATCAGTTGTGACAAACAACACTGGTGATTATAAGGAGACCCTGATTAACTGTACCAAAGAATTAATTAATTCATTATGTTTATTCTCAATTTAAGGTCAACTCTTATAATTTAATTTAAATCAAAAGCTCTTGACTTAGATGAGAAAGCAGGGAAAGCTTATTTCTTAAGAGCCCAAGCAAATTTAAAGCTCCACCAATATGATGAAGCAATTGTTGACATAAAAGAAGCTATTAAGATAACCCCTTCAGACAAGAAGTTAAGGGATGAATTTGAAACTATTAAAGCTCATAAAAAGAAATATTTGGAATCACAGTAGAAATCACTTCAAAGTTTCTTTGCACAAGGGCTTTACAATGAGAAAGAGGCTTAAGTCACAAAAATTGAAGATTAATCTGAATTTTTATTGTAAAAATTGCATTTTTAAGAATTAACATTATAAATTAGTAATTTAGAAGATAAGCTACCAGAGTATGATTAGGCAAACCCATAAACATATTTCGATATTGAGATAGGGGAAGAAGGACAAGAAAATTACAAGAGGGGCAGAGTGGTATTTGAACTGTTTAAGAATAAAACTCCAAAAACTGCTGAAAACTTTAGATGTCTCTGTACTGGCGAAAAAGAACAGAATTTATAATTAATTAGAAATTTCGATGTACAAATTCTACTATATTACTTATAAAGTACGAAGAGTATATCATTCATCTATTTTTTAATAACTTTATAATTTGCATTACAAGGGAAATGTCTTCCATAGAATAATCAAGGGTTTTATGATGTAAGGGGGTGACATAACAAATTAAAACGGAACAGGTGGAAAAAGTATATATGGATTCAAGTTCCCTGATGAGAAAATTTGGCTACCACACACCCATTCAAAACCCCAAAACCCCTTAGTGAGGTTTATAAGTGCTTTGATTTGTAGGGTATAGTTGGGGTCTTATTGGGGTTAGTAGAGAAATTAGGTCTATTTACAAAATGAGAAATAGAAATTAGCGAAATTTAGGCTCGATTTATGATGAGAAATATTTAGATTTACTGCTTCAGCTTAGGTATGGTACGAGTATTAATATAGATTAAGTCAAACCAGTATTAAATTATGCAGCTATAGCAAAGCTCTTACACAAGAGTGCCTCTACTGTTAGGTATCACTGCATGTTAGCTGTTTAGCATTTTAATTCTGGTACTTGAAAGCATCCTGCTAGAAAATAAAAGTTCTCACAGCACCATATTGACCACCTCTGTGACTCTAAGACTTTAAAGTATTGGGCACACTTTCCTCTAGACTAGCGAGCTGTAATGTTCATCGCAAGTTTCCTGATATGCGCATCTCTCCTTAGACTATAGCCAACATTTATAGAAGAAATGGTATTACTTTCAAGACTGTCAACAGAGTGAAGAGAGTGATTGATTTTACAGTGCCATTTTATAGTAATAATTTAAACTATATACATGATTAAATGCAGAGAGCTATTGATAATAACATCAAGTTCCTACATGCAGATGAAGCTGTGTTTACTTTCAACACTTTTATCAATAAGTCATGGTATAAGAAGTATGATAATATAGAAGTCTATGACTAAAAAGTGAAGGTAGTCACCCATGCAATTTTAGCTGGTATAAGTGAAGATTCAGGCTTAGAGAGTTATGTGATTCACCCTCGCTCTATTAAGCGAGAGTAGTATATAGAGTTCCTACATAAGCTAAGAGAGAGTATAGCAACCAAGAGATCTTCCTGTTTGTTGATAACCTGTCAGTTCATAAGACTAAGGAGTCTAAGAAAGCTTATGACGACCTAAATATAACTCCTGTTTAAAACGTTCCTTATAGTCCTTAATTTAATGGAATAGAATTCTACTGGAGTTAAATCAAGACTCACTACAAGAAGCTGCTGCTGTATCATCTTATGCATGACTTGCCTATCGATACAGTTGATTTGATTCAAAGCAGCTGTAAGAGAGTAAGCGTAGATAAGACAACAGTTTGTGCGAGAGAAGGAAGAATGAATGTTTATAAATAAGGTTTTAGATTTAAACGAATGAATATATTCACATATTAAATTGGCCCATAAAGGGGTTTGGCTTCTCTTTCTTCTCCTCTTCTTAAGGCTTGCTTGGACCCATATTTCTTCTCTTTGTGCCAGCTCCTGCATCTATGTTCATTTCTTCTAGCTTTTAGACATCTTTATAAAGTCTTTTGCTCACTTCATAAATAGTCTATGACTTTCTCTCTCTGTGAACCTTCGCATGCTCTTTCATTAGGAATATACCAGTTCCAGGTTTCCCTACAAAGTTAAGAATCAAAGCTTACTAGAGAGGAATGGGTGCCTCTTAAGCTCAGCGAGCCAGGTCTCGCTTATTAGTATGCCTTGCTTCTTTTAATCTTCAGGAGAAATAGAGTAGCGTTTTTGTGAGCTTCTTCAATGATCTCTCTGAGATAACTCTCTCTTAAAGTGCCAAGAACTCCAAAGAAAAAGCTCCTATCTGGAAGCTTGTTAGAGAGTTGTTTCTTGGTAGGAAGATAAAGTACCAACTCTTCATCTTTCATCGCATCCTCGTAGAGATTAGTGACTGAAATCTCTGGGTAGTTTGGTATATCTATCAACTTTATTTCACTGTTTTTGAAGGCTTTCTTCTCATCGCAGAGTATAGCTTTTAAGAATGAAATTTTGGTACCTTCCATCGTTGGAAGGAATAAACCCACTATAGTATATGATTCAGTATATGTCACATGCTTACCATGCTAAGAGAGGTATCGATAGAGATCTTCCTTGCTTCTAAATCTTGAGATCATTTCTTAAGCTTCAACCCTCTTCATTGCAGTATTTATAGATTCCATCCTTGTTCCTTCTCTTGTTATTGAATTTCAAATTTTAATATATAGAGTTCTGGATCCTAGTGTTAAAGATCTTAGTATTAAATATGGGCATCTTATAGGAGGTCAACCTGGTAAGGATACGTGGAGAAAGCTGGCAGAAGCTGTAACAAACTTCAGAGATGGAGCTCCATTTTTATCAATGTAGTTCCATTAAATTAGTACTAAATTTGTTTAAATTTGATTAGTACCGATACTAAATTCGTTTAAATTTAACTGGTACCAATTTAATAGTACCAAAACTTAATTAGTACCTAGTTTTTAACTAATGAGGTTTTAATGGAAAAGTTCCAAAATGGTTCAAAACCTAATTGGTACCAGTACCAACCTGAAATTTTTCTCAGTTGGTACCAAAATTAAAAATATTAAGCATAAAATTAGAAAATTTATAGTTATAAACTAAGTATAAATATCATGTCTAACACCTAAGAATCAACCATTGTTGTTGCAGTGCCAGCTCCTATACAAAGTTAGTATAGCCAGTGAGGTTTTTACTTATTAATAATAGAAATTTAAATTTGAATTTAAACATGGCGGCTAACTTAAATCGTAAGGCAGTTTCTCTTGGAACAGGTTAATCAGTGCTCAACTTTGGCTCCTCCAAGAACCAGAAGTAATTTATATTGAAAAGGAGGTTAGAGCTAAGAGCTCTAGAGTTTGAAGCTGAGGTCTTTAAAATTTAAGTTTAAAACAAGAAGTAGAGTGCTGAGATGGGAGTTTAAACATAAGTTGAATTGGTTGAGGAAGATAAGGAACAGCAACCAATAGAAAAAATTAAAACATTCTAATGTGAAGACTGCTAAAATTTCTTCTCAACTGAGTCAAGCTTGAAGAGACACATCAAAGAGGTACACTCTGGTAGAGCTAAGATCTACTTCAAGCACGATAAAGTAGATGGTAGATACTAATGCACGACATGCATGAAGTCTTATACGCACTCAGCTAAAGTAAAGAGACATATGCAAAAGCATCATCTAAGAGAATTCCTGATTAAAGATGAAGAAACTTAAAAGCTTGTACCTGCTAAAAGAAAAAATAACTCTCTTGATTCACAAATAGAGCAGTAGGAGAGACTTAAGAGATAGAAGCGGTTTGAGTCAATGAACCAACCAGCAAATGGGATGTATATTGCATGCTTATAAGAGAGAGCAATGTATATACCTGCATTAAATGCAGTCGACATAAGCAGCTGTATTGAAAACTATTTGAATATTGACGTACCTAACAAGGTAAAACTTATAGTTGTTGATGAATTCGCTTACAAGGTATATCCATTCAAGTATCTCATTAAGAACGAGCAATATTAAAATGAGTTTGCAAATGAATACATAGTACTGAGAGAGGCTTAGAAAAGATAATGCAAGAACTTAGCTAAGCTCGACGGAGTTATACTTGGTCATGGTTTTATTGCTTTGAGACTCAAGAAGTTTGAAATGACTCTAAGAGAGTATCTCTACCATAATAGATATCCTGATGATTTGAATGAGATACTCACAGATATGACTAAGGGTGTGAAAGAGCTCCATGATCTAGGGTATGTTCATAGAGATTTGAAGCCAGAAAATGTAATGCTAAATCTCTGCCCTTTAGAAGTAGTAGTCATAGATTTCAACAGAGCAATAAGACAAGAGATAGTGACTTTAGCTAAGGTTTTAGGCACTCCAGGATACTTCCCTATAAGAGAGAAATGGACAAATGGCTCTGTATAATGGGATGTTTGGGCGGTAGCTGCAATTATCTTAGAGTGCGATATGGAAAGTATGTCATACTTTGGAACAAAACATGAGAAATAATCAATAAGTTTGGCTGCTAAACATATTAAGCAAGATGAAATATGCAATGAAATTAAGAAGATAGTTGAGATGGTCATCGTAAAAGCTCCAGCATATCCACGATAATCATTGGATGATATACTAGAACAACTACAGACTGCTAAATTCAAGAGGTATCACAAAGATAAGCAGATAAAGTTTGTTTGAATTAAGTACAGTAATACTCATTAAATATTCATTAAATTCATATAAAAAATCGTGCGTTTTCTCTACTAACCCCAATAAGACCCCAACTATACCCTACAAATCAAAGCACTTATAAACCTCACTAAGGGGTTTTGGGGTTTTGATTCTGGTTTACTATCAATTACTTTTATGTATTTTGATACTTCCTAACGTCTACTCTATTTTCAATAATATAGTACAATCAATGGCAAATTCAGGTCCAGACACGAATGGTTCACAGTTCTTCATAACCTTTAAATCCACTAAATGGCTTGACAATAAACATACTGTTTTCGGGAGAGTCATTCATGGTATGAATATTTGCAGAGATATTGAATAAATTGAGACTGGAGCATAAGATAAACCATTAACTACTGTCAAGATTTATAAACTATTTTTAATCTATATATCTGTTAATGGTTTCTATATTCATCATAACGAACAAATAAAAAAACTCTATAAATAATTAATGATTGTAGATTGTGGGGAACTACATGGCGTCGAAAAGTTAACAAACGAAAATGCAGACAACCTAAAAATTTACACTCAATCAGAATGTGAAGAGGAGACTCCCATGGATTAAAGAGTTATACTTTGAGTATTAAAATTTATATATATATTTCAACTAAAACTCTTGTTTATACTGTGTTTGCTGTTCCTTCATTCAAAAATAAGGATTTAAATTTTGTTACAATTATATAAATATTTGTGTTTTCGATTATTTTAATACGTATTCAGTAAATCTTAGATGTTGAAAATCAATGTTAATCGTGACGAAAAGCTGTTTGTGAATGTTCTAGATTAATATAAAATGGAAATTAATGCAAAATTCAAATTTTAAAATGAGAGAGAGTAATGTAAAACAAATTGTGAGTTTATGAGTAGTTTAGATTTTTAGAAAAACAAAACAAATGTAACTTATTAAACGACTAATATAAAACAAACATAATCAAACTGAGCATCACTGGCATCATCATTGAGGTCCTTTTGGTGTATATTTTTTAATATATAATTTAATCTCAGATTAAATTATTATAAGTTAGTATAAAAGTACAAAAACAATATAATCAATTGAAGTTCGAACTAAATTAGATTGAATGCAATATTAAAATTTGTTTAATTTATAAAAATTCCTTTTAAAGTTATTAAGAAAATATTAGTTAAAATTAATTCATGGTGGCTGTTAGTTCTTATGCACCAAGTATCTGATAAATTATTGCTGAAATTTAATGTGCTCGATGGCCAAGGTTTGCAGATTTTGGAGGTGCTAGTTTGCCTGGGGAGGTGCTTGTGGTGGATTCTAGCCGAACCCGAAGAGGTTCCCAAACTGATTCACTGGCACTTAAGGATTGGGTGCAAATACTGGCATGGCTACAGGTTGGATTGGCACCTGAACTTGTTGGACTACAGGCTGTTAAGCAACAGGCTGATGCTGAACAAATGGCTGATGCTGAACAAATACCTGCTGTTGGGGGGCTGCCTGCTGTTGTTGAAGAGGAGGAGCAACATATCCGGGGATAGGAAAGGGATTTTGACCATGTGGTAGATTTGGGTCATCTTGGGGTTGGATAGTATTATTTGCTTACTTTTATTCCACATTATAGAAATTATAGTTTACTGTAATTCTATCCCCAAAATGATATTTATTAAACAATTATTGCTTATTAATAGAATAGTTAAACTAGGCATTGTTGCTCAAGTTTCCACTATTATTACTATTATTAGGATTGTTGTTTGGTAACATTTGGAGATATAAGATTTTATTATTAGTTTTAATATTACGGAATTAAAACATAATTAATTATTTAAATTTATGGATGAAATAGTTTAGAAGTGTAAACTATATAAATTTTCATTTTTACAATGCACTTATTTTATTTATCGTAATACTGACTTTACTATAATCTCTTCACTTTGCGATGCTAATTTAGTTTATTATAGCTTATTAAATTTTATCTCCGAAGTCTTTTTAAATTTAGTCTTGTTTATTATTAAATCTATAGTTGAATTACTTGTTATGTTTATACTATTATATTTCTGGCACTTTTTAATCACCATGATTTATAACCAAATCACAATTCAATTTCTTGTATTCTACTACTTATCAAATAAATTTATTTGTATGGATATTTTGATTGTTTTTTTCAAACAAAAACGATATTATTAAAATAAAATAACATTATATAACTTGTCGATGCTGTTTACGTGTGTTAGTTGTTCGTCACTATTAAGAATTAAGATTTTTGGCTTGTTTTTTTAGCAATCTGTTCTGAATTAGCTTTCCTTCTTATTCTATTATGCTACTATTATTAAGGGAATATTCTTTACTATCTTTGGCTGTGACTTCCTGTCTATAATAATTATGTGAAATCAATTTTTGAATAATTAAAAAGGGTTATTTTTTTAATAAATTAATAATACTCTGGTCCGACATATTGAGAAGTTACTTGTCTTAGGCTTTGTTATTATAAGAATGGAATTTGAGATTGGCTGCTACTTTTTAATAACTGGGGCTGCTGTTGTTATTAATCCTGTATATCATTATGCTTTTAGTTTTGGGGTACTAATTCATTTATTATTATGGGCTATTGATTGCTTTGGACTCTATCGCTTTCATATAATTGGGTTCTTAATGCGTTGGATTGTCCTTAGATTGGATTTAAGTATAGAAATTTATTTTTTTCATTAAGAAAACCATTAGAGAATAAAATTGATTTTAATCTGAAGGAATTAAATTATAATATTTATTAAAATTATTTAAGTCAAGTTGTTCTTTCTATGATTATGAATTGCATTCTGGGTATTGGAAAATATGAAAATGATGGAAATATGTTTATATCAAATCAAAAGCTTTATCAGTATTTAGATGTTTGTTCAATATTTTCCGAATCTCTTTTTGTAAAATCTACTTGTAATCAGTCATCCAAGGTCATCATTACTTAATTTTGCTAACTACTATAAAACTCCTCCCATCTCGTTTTACTGCTACTTTTATTATTATTGTTGCAAGTCTCTTGTAGTAATTATTAAGACATTGCTATTTTATTCTGGCTTTAATTACATAATGTGTGGTCGATGCTATGCTTCGTTGAATTGAATTCAGTAAAATTATTGTTCATTTACTGACTCTTAGTTTTAATTGTAAAAATGCACATTAAGGAAAATACTTGATAGGAATCTGTGTTTACCATAACAAATCGAAACAATCAAATAAGAAATGAAGTAAAAAAATAATAGTTAAGGGGTTGAACAAATCTGAATAGTTTCTGGCTTGAGCTCTTGTTTAATTTCTTTTGCTTTCGATTTAAGTAAGGGGTTGCTGCCTTCTTGGATATGTCATTAGTGTGCCTGGTTATCTAATAAAGCCTATGAAGAACTAAACATAACTCCTGTATACAACGTTCCTTACAGCCCTTAATTTAATGGAACTGAATTCTACTGGAGTTAAATCAAGATTCACTACAAGAAACTGTTGCTGTATCACCTAATGCATGACTTGCCTATAGATACAGTAGACTTAATTCAAAGCAACTGTAAGAGAGTGAGCGTAGATAAGACAACAGTTGTGCTAGAGAAGGAAGAATGAATGTTCATAAATAAGTTTTAGATTTAAATTAATGAATAAGTTCACATATTAAATTAACTCAGAAAGTTACTTTGGAACAAAGCACGAAAAATAATCAATAAGTTTGGCTTCTAAACATATATAACAGGAAGATGTCTGCAATGAAATTAAGAAGCTTGTAGAGATGATAATCGTTAGAGCTCCAGCTTATCCAAGATAATCTTTATAAGACATACATAAGCCACTCCAGAGAGCTAGATTCAAGAGATACCACAATGATAAGCAAATAAAATTTGTTTGAATTAAGTACACTAATAATCATTAAATATTCATTAAATTCACAAAAACCTCCGTTTTCTATACTCACCCCAATAAGACCCCCAACTATACCCTACAAATCAAAGCACTAAAACATTTAATTAAGGGGTTTTGGGGTTTTGAATGTTCTAGATTAAATTAAAATGAAAATAAATTCTAATTACAAATTTAATGGCAATATAACGTAAACACATTTTGAGTTAGAATTTATATTTTTTCAATGAAAACAAATATTAAGCTTGAAATCGATACATAATTTTACTATTTAAATGATGGAGCAAGACTCTCAATCTCACATCACTTTTTTCTGTCACCATTTCCTTCTCTACCTGGCTGATCTTACTATTCACCTCTTCCTTGTGGCTGATTAGGATTTTATGATTTAATTAAAAATAAATTTGATGTAATGATATATTCTCAGTTTTACTAATAATAATTCACATTTAAAATATTAGAAGAAATTAATAAAATTATTATTCATGATTGTCGTTGTTGTTGTAACAACATTAAGTAGTATTGTGAGACTTAGCTCTGATGTTACCATTGTTGAGTGGTATAAGCCAGCAACTGATCGTGCTTTAAGCTTTGCTGATTTAACTCCTGTATCTCCAAATCTTGTCGATCAAGCTATTAGTTCAAATGTTACATTTGAGATCGAAGCAAGCTTATGTCCTGCAGTTGCTACTACACTATGTTCTAGAGGCTCTACTGCTGTTAGATCAGCTGGTTATTCTGCTATTGCAATTGGTGGGTTTGATCATCTGGCTGAGTGCTATTGTTTGATGAATTTTAATCAGTGTTATAGAAATTAAAATGTATGTTTATTGTATTTCCTGTAATAGTGTTGCTGTTGTTATGGTCACGCCCAATATACTATCCTCCACTAATGTTTAAGCGTCCAACGTTGTTGTTTTGGTTAGGTTGATCTCCTCCTCCATTTGCAACTGACATGTTTAATCAAGTTTTATTAGTTAATTTATTACTTTTCTGATTATTGCTAAAGTAAAGTATATTTAAATATTTAAATTTATGAATAAAATAATTAAAGTAAAAGTATTTACTTTCTTATTTTTACAATAATCTCTCTTGTTTTAAATCTATTTCTTTTAATAACTCCTCTCTTTAATTTAACTTTACTTAATTGTTATTATTCATTTCTATGATAATAGTTCAAATTTACAATTGGAATTCATTCTTACTGCTTATTAAATTACTTTTAATTATTGGGGTTTTGGGGAAGGGTTTTTTTGAAAAAAAAGTTATTATTTAAAAGCATATAAATTTATTTAACTTATTAGGGCAATGTTTGCTATTGAAATTGCTTGTTACGATTAAGAATTTAGATTTTAGGCTAGTTCTTAGGGCATGTTATTCTGGGTCATGTTTCCTTATTTACCTGGGCTACTATTATTATTAAGTGAAAATTCTTTACTATCTTTGGCTGTGACTTCCTAACTATAATAATAAAGTGTAATTCATTATGGAATATCTAAGAAATAGCATTTATGATAAATTTATAAAACTCTGATCCGACATATTGAGAAGTTACTAATTTCAGGCTCTGTCTTTATAAGATTGGAATTTGAAAGTGGCTGCTACTTTTTAATAACTGGGGTTGCTGTTGTTATTAATCCTGTAAATCATTATGCTTTTGGTTTTGGGGTACTAATCCATTTATTGTTAAGAGCTATTGATTGTTATGGGTTCTATCTCTTTCATTTAATTATGTTCTAAATGCGTTGGAAGATTCTTAGAATGGATTTAAGTTTAGAAATATATTAAATTTCATTAAGAAAAGCTTATAAAACCCCATAGATCAATTAAGAAGCGAAGATTGGAGTTAAGAACAATTAAATTAAGACTTAAATATTATTGGCGTATAATTTAAATGTTTTAGCTAATTATTAAAACTATTGGCTCGATTAATTGTCCCTATAAAATAATCCAATCAGGGTGTGTAAATTTTATTTTAGCCTAATCATAATTAATATTAGCACATAATAAATAAATTTTAATCTAATTGCTCTTAACTCCGATCCTCGCTTCTTAATTGATCTATGGGGTTTTAGAATAAAGATTTTTTTTAATTTCATTTTGTGAATGAGTTAAAATAATTATGATAATTGTTTAAGACTTGCTGTTCTTTCTATGTTAATGACGTGCATTCAGGTTATTGCGGAAAAATAGTTGGATATATTTTCGAATTTTAATATTATATTGGAAATTTCAGTTTTTGGATATATTTGTGCAATATTCTCCGAATCTATTATTGAATAATCGGCTTGTAATCAATCATCCTAGGTCATCACTACTTAATTTCACTAATTATTGTAAAGTTCCCCCTACCTTGTTTTAGTACAATGACTATTTAGGGTATTATCCTGAAGAAGTTGCTATGACATTATTATCTTATTCTGGCTTTAATTGCATAATCAAAACCCCAAAATCCCTTAATGAGGTTTATAAGTGCTTTGATTTGTAGGGAATTTGTTAGGGGTTGGGGTTATTAATTAAATGCGAGACAAAAATAGCAAGCTTTTGGGGTCTATTTATGATGAAGAGTATATAGATTTGTGTGTTTAAACTGCGATATGGAGTTGATATATACAGTGAATAAATCAAACCAGTACTAAACTATAAGTCTATTGCGCTACTCATAAAGCGAAGTCCGTCAACTGTTCGTTCCCACTGTCTTATAGCACTATAATTAAAGAAATAGTAGCTAAATTCTTAGCCTAAGAGGTAGTCAAAGTTTCTATAGAAGCATATTGACTATCTTATTAATGATAAAACTTTGAAGTATTGGGCTCACTTCTCTTTAGACCAACGAGCTACTATGTTTCATCGCCAGTTCCCTGAGTTGAAGATCTCTGCTTAGTCTATAGCCAACATCTATAAACGAAATGGTATTTCTTACAAAGGTGTTAATCGTATCAAGAGAGTGATTGATTTCACTCTGCCATTTTACAACAATAACCTAAATTATATTTATAATTAAATGCAGAGAGCTATTACTAATAATATTAAGTTTATACATGCTGACGAGGCTGCGTTTACCTTCAACACTTTTATCTAGAAATCTTGGTATAAGAGGCATAGTAATATAGAAGTATATGACTAGAAAGTCAAGGTATAAACAATGGCAATTCTAGGAGGTATTAGCGAGGATGCTGGTTTAGAAACTTATGTTATTCATCCTCGCTCTATTAAGACAGAGCAGTATAATAAGTTCTTAGAGCAGCTAAGAGAGAAGTACCCTGAATAAGAGATTATACTATTCGATGATAATCTTTCTGTTCATAAGACTAAAGAAACAAGGAAGAGTTATGAGCAACTTAGAATAACGCCAGTGTTCAACGTACCTTACAGTCCATAGTTTAATGGAATTGAGTTCTACTGGGGTATATTAAAAGGCCATTACACGAAACTGCTGCTATACCACTTGATGCATGACCTACCTATCGATACAGTAGACTTTATTAAAAGCTCAGCGAAGCGAGTAGATAATTTTTTGGCTTAAAAGTGTGCTAAAGAAGGGAGAGTGAATGTATATAAATAAGTTTTGTAGTTAAGTTAATGAATATATAAGTCACATTTAGAATGCTTTAGAGGGAGCTGGTTTCTCTTTCTTTTCTTCTACTTCTTGCTTCCCTCCTCCTAAGTTTCTTCTCTTGCTGCCAGCTCCAGCATCTATATTCATTTACTCTGGAGGCTAAATATTTGAATAAAGTCTCTTGCTAACTTCATACTTTGTCTGCGACTTTCGCCCTCTATGAAGCTTGCTCTATTCGTTCATCAAGAAGATGCCAGTACCAGATTTTTTCTAAAGAGTTAAGCTACAAATCTTACTTGAAATATAAGGGTGCTTCTGCAGCTCTGATAGCCAGCTCTCACTTATCTTGATCCCTTGTTTTTTCTTTATCTTCTGAAGAGATGCTGTACCTTTTCTTATGAGATTCTTGAATAATTTCCTTCAAGTAATCACCTTTAATTGTTGCAAATATACCAAAGAAATAGTTT
The DNA here is from genome assembly GCA_000711775.1 of Oxytricha trifallax. NCBI lineage: Eukaryota > Ciliophora > Spirotrichea > Sporadotrichida > Oxytrichidae > Oxytricha > Oxytricha trifallax. Next base: position 14,458 of record ARYC01001948.1, read on the forward strand.
CTTTCAGGTAGTTTATTTGACAACTGCTTCTTAGTAGGCAGGTACAGCGAAACCTCTGGTCATTCATTGCATCATCATATAAATTAGTCATAGAGATTTCAGGATAGTTTGGAATCTCTGCAAACTTTACATCTTAAGTTTTTAATGGTTTCTTCTCTTCACAGAGTATGGCTCTTAAAAATGAAATTTTAGTACCTTCCATCGTTGGGAGGAACAAACCAACTACATAATCAAGATTAGTTTTTATGAGTTCATTACCTTGCTGCACCAGGTAGCGGTGCAAATCCTCCTTGCTTCTAAATCTTTGAATCAATTCTTGTGCTTGCACTCTTTTCATTGCATCATTCATTGACTCCATCTTGCTTACAGATCTAAGAAATGATATTCAAATTTAAGTTTATTGATTTCAATTATATACCTCTGTAAAATTTACTATTAAATATGGGCATCATATAGGAGGTCAACCTCTAAGAAGGATATGGAGAAGGTTTTGAGAACTGGTTTCAAATTTGAGAGATAGATATCAATTTCTACTGTTATAGTTCCATATTTTTACATTTAAATTGGTACGTACTTAATTAGGAGCAGCTCCTAAAAGGCAAGTACTTAATTAGGAGCATTAATTAAAGCTAGTACTTAATTAGGAGCACCCTAATTTTAATCATAAAATCACAAAATACCTCCTAAGCAGTACGTACTTAATTAGGTGCACCTCCTAAATCGGAACGTACTATAATCAACTTATTATTGATAGTAAAAATGGTTACTTTCTCACCCATTTTTAGAGCTGGTTCGTCTCTTAGTGCTCATTTATCTTTGCTAATACTCTAAGAACTTCCCTTGATACTTGTAGGCTTGCAAAGCTCTCATATAAGCTCTCAGTTATAGAGGCAGTTTTATAATTTTAAATTCAAATTTAAATATGAGCGCTAACATTTTAAGAAAAACAACAGCACTTCCATAAAACTAAATGAGACTTACCTTTGGGAGCAATAAAAAGTGTGATAGCTGCGAGATGAACTCTCATAAGGAACTACCAGAGCTATCACATGATGTCTCTGTTATTAAAATTGAAATTAATAATAGAAAATTAATAGCAAACAAGTGTGTGGGAGACAGAGAGGAGGAGAAAGGTATTAATGAAATTCCTATACAAACTGAAGAAGTTGAAGTCTATTTTTGTGAGTTATGTGAGAGAAATTTTGCTCATAAATCAAGCTGGTACAGACATATGAAAGAGCATAGAGAAGCAAAGCCCACTGTGTACTAAAAGCATGATAAAATAGATGAAAAGTATGACTGCTTTGAGTGCCATAAGCAATACTCTCATACAAGAGACTTAAAGAAGCATCTATTAAAAGCTCACAAGAAAGATATAGAAGTTAAGAATCATGAAGTTGAGCTGAAGCTTCTAAACAAAAGAAAAGCGAGGGAATATTCTAAGGTCGTAGTACCTGAATAAGCTAGAGAGTTAGAGTAAGTTAAGAAGGCACGCAACCAACTGACCTCTGAAATAACAAAAATTATGATCAAGATTCAATACAAGAAAATACCGGTTCTTGCTTAAATTGACCTAGACACTTCTCTTTAAAGCTACCTTATAATAGAAGACTCTTTGATAAGAAAGTTATTTATGATCATCAATACGCATACAAGGTGTATCCCTTCAACTATCTCTTAAGTGATGATAAATATCAGATGGAGTTTACAAATGAGTATCAAGTACTCACTTAAGCTAAGTTTAAAGAATGTAGTTACTTAATCAAGCTAGATGCTGATCTTCTTGCCAAGGATCATGTGGCTCTCAGACTCCCACTCTATGAAATGACCCTCAGAGATTTTATTACTGATCAAAGGAATCATAAGTAGCTTGCTTTGATAGTAACCTAAACCTTACAAGGTATAAAAGAGTTACATAAGTTAGGCTTTGTTCATAGAGATTTGAAGCCTGAGATTATTATGATAAACTTCTCACCTGTAAGACTGAGAATTATTGACTTCAACAGAGCATTAAGGGTGGAAGTATCAAGGCTAGGAAGTGTTATGGGAACTCCAGGCTATTATCCTGAAAGAGAAGACTGGAAGAGATGGAGAATATTAATGGGATGTGTGGGCTTTAGCAGCAATAATAATAGAGTGCGATATGCCTCGCAACGATTACTACTCTACTAGGTGTGAGAAAGATGCTAAGGCAAAGAATCATGTAATTTATAGACAAAACCAGAGTCTCTCAATCATTAAAATAAATGGCAGAATCAATAATATTAAAACCAAACTCTAGATCAGACATAATATTAGAGCAGATAGAGTTGTGGTTAAGCAAGATAAACTTCATTCCACTCCCACATGATCCTAAAGTGCATTTTGAGTGATTAAATAAATAAATTTACTATAAATCTCACATTAAAACCTATTAATAACCCCAACCCCTAACAAATTCCCTACAAATCAAAGCACTTATAAACCTCATTAAGGGGTTTTGGGGTTTTGAATGTGTGGTCAATACTATGCTTCGTTGAATTAAAGATGATGAAATAATTGCTCAATTATTGACTCTTAGTTTTTATTACTAAATCTTTTCTAAGGTAAAACTGTTAAAACAAAAAACTAATTAAGGAAAATTAATAGTTAAGGGGTTGAACAAATCTGAAAAGTTTCTGGCATGAGCGCTGGATTAATGTTTTCTGCTTTCGATTTAAGCAAGGGGTTTCTACCTTCTTTGAAATGTCATTGGAGTGCCTGGTTATTTGCTTTTATCTTAGGATGCTTAATTTTGTATGACTTCCTAAGTTATTAGTGCTTTGGTCATTGTTTAAGAGGACTGATTTGATAATGCCTAGCTGCAAAGTCGATGACTTTTTAATTCTTGAAGATTCAATATCTTTTTAGTGTTACTACTGCTTACAAATACAAGAATATTTGGTATACTATAAAGAATACATCAAAATCATCATCTGATTTATTTCTTTCTGCTGCTCTAGTTCTACTAATAACTTTGAAGATTACAAGCTTCCAGCCTCGCTAAGATTCTCTCTTCGATTATTAGCTGCTGTAAATGTTGCAATTACGTCTACTATACTTTATTCTAATCCTAAATTCTAGAAATTTTATCGGTTATTAATTTCTTAATAAATTATTCAATCTCCGCTGAATCAACTGAAGCATTAACGAGGATGCGTTGTTTTAGAGTTGCTTATATTCAATCATAAAAATAAGAAAATGGTCAAATTGATAATAAATTTTGACAGTTGCTATTAAGTTGGAATCCATCACCTCTCATTATTTGCTGCCAATATTTTACTCTTGCACATCTTATCGCAACTCTGCTAACTTGAGGTGACTGGTAAGGTGCTATTAATTGTTTTGTTTATTGAGCTTTCTTACTTCGCTAATTTTTAAGTCTTCTAAAAGTTACTCTGATGGGACGGTGACAGGGTGCTTGTAATCATATTCTTTTTAAAAACTTAATTAAAATTTTAAGTGCTTGAGGTTACGACTACTGGTATGTTGGGAGTTATTTCCCGACCAATTCCGGTACACTAGAGTTCGAAACCATGAAGGCACTAGGCTTTTATGAGATAAGTCCCGGATCTGAGAGCCTCCTCAGAATACATCAGGCAAGGTATAGGGGGACCACGCCAATAAAAGCTTCGACCATTGATCATAAATGTCGTATTAAAACTGAGTGATACATCTATCCTTGCAATTAGGGGTTGAGTGCATCAATTATAGGGTAGGAGTTAAGAGACAGACCGTTATGATCTCAGATTGGAATCTTTTTGCTGTTTAAAAGTAAGGAACAGCCAACCATACATAAAAATCTCAGCAGAGTATCATTTCGGGGTTTTCCCCCTAGGCAAGCCATAGAATAAGTCTTTACTAAGAAGAGGGTTTTACCTGAACTTTAAGCACTCATTAAGGAAATTTAATCATGGAAGTGAAACAGGAAAGGCAGGCGAAGTAGCGAAAGACCACATAATACCTCCCCAAGGCAATCGGTGAACGAAAATGGTGCGGAAGCTATTCTGTCCAGTATATGGGTTTTCTACTCCTAGCCATTGGATGGATTGAGTTGATGACCAAAAATCAAAAGCATGAAACTATTTGATTTATCTATCTGGCTAGGTAAAGCCCCAGTATTAATTTCCGTACAGCATTAAATAATAATTATAATAAAAACTTGAGGGATTCTTAGGCATACACTTAGCAGCGCCTCTGAAAATGAACTTTTCCTATTTAATGTCATGAATAATCAAGAGTAAACAATTTTAATAAATAATTATTTAAATAACATTATATTACGAGCTAAGTCAAAAAATTATCATATTTTGAGTGAGATCGTATTAATTATAAACTTACTTTTATAATAAACTAATTTTCATTCTAATTAAAACTTTGTATAATTTTTTTTATTTTATTATCAATCCAATAAATCTAACTATTTTTAATTTCTTTTTTTTATGATTGGTTTACTTTTTAAAACATATTCCTAATAATTTTTAAATAACAAATGTAAAAGAATTTTTTTAAAAAAAAAGATAGTTTATATTTGTCAATTTATAATTCTTCACACATTTTATTATGATAAGCATCAATTAGTAATATATAAATTAAGATTAAAAACTTTAATTTAAATTTTTAATTATTTAATCATTCATAGGCAATTCTAAGTAATTTTATATTATAAAAACTAATAAGTAAAAATCTTTAATTATTATAGTGATTGTTGACTGTGGGGAACTACATGGCGTTGAAAAGTTAACTAGTAAAAATGCAGATAATCTAAAAATTTACACTTAATAATAATGTGAAGAGGAGACTCCTCTTTGATTTAAGAGTTGTACTTTGACCTTAAATTTATGTAGAATATGAATAATTTACTTTTAATTCCTTTAAATTGACTTTAAGTTTTAATCAATATTAAGTTTAATAATCATTATATGTAATTAAAGTAGCTGTTAGAAATTTAGTAGAACATTCTAGAAGAAGTTTTATTTAAGCTAAGTGAGTTATTTAATTCGAATTTGAATAAAAAGAGATTTTAATAA
>ARYC01001949.1:0-31609 GCA_000711775.1 Oxytricha trifallax
AAGTTGCAGATGCTTATGACTTACCTTTAGTACTATTATAAAATAGAGAGTATATTAATTTAGTCAATTTGATGTTTAAAAAGTTGATTCTTCTGGCAATAACAGTAAAGAAAGCAAGATTACTAACTTCTAAATGCACTTGAAATGCTGTGGAACATAGAGAATACTCAAAAAGATTCAACTGTTAATCCAATTTAAAAGTAAAAATGCGGTGATATTAATGAAAATGCATCTGTTTCTTAAAAGAAATTATCCAATTAATAGAAAAAACTTAATGAGAATGATTAAACAGACAATTTAAAGACAAAATGTATATATTAGTACTTAATAATTATGAGAAAAAAAAATTAAAATTCTTACAATTTATCTATTGCATTATTTTCCTAATTTATCTTTATTTAAAATTCAATACAAGTAAATATATTTTTAATATTCCATTAATCAATCTTATGAAGATACTTTGATAAATGGGTATTAGATATGGTATCTATTATGTCCCACACTCCCTACATCCTAGATCAAGAGACTACTTAATTAGAGCAATTTAAGTCAAAGGAGTCTAGCAATAACTTTAGTACAAGCAAAGTTTAGGGCTATGCCCTGGCAATAAAAGATGAATATCTTGAGAAGCTTCTCGAAATTTGTATCGAAGTGACTTGTTCAGGTTTTCTAGAATGCAATCCCGACTCCTTCATCCTTGCTCGTGAGAAACTAGTTATCATTGAAGAGGAGATTCTCTTCAAGTCAATCTAGGCTGATCAAATCAAGTCTTGGGAAGACTTTGAATTTATGCTTGGATTTATCATTGAGAATAGATTGCTGCAGTTATATCACAGTTTCTTGGACAGTGAATATCAGCGCAAGTGGAAGAAAATTGATTAAGATCTCACTCATATGAATGAAAATTTAAGTTTGAATAAAGAAGCTACTATATTGAGACCTAAAGTTAAGAAGCCCAAAAATAAGAAGAAAAGTACTACTGTTTAAATACTTTAATTGATAAAATGTTATATTATAATGCAAAGAAATAAGTAAAAGAAGCATAAAGTTCTTAATTGGAGTTAACATAGGATGAATATAAAATACTAAATTCTGTGTAAGTTTATCAGTCATCTTATAAATTCATATAGACTTAAAATCTAAAAATATTACCGGAAGTTTAAAAGCCAAAAATCAAATACGACCAAAGTTTAGAGGACAAATATAAAGCTGTACAATTCTGATAAAAAGAGATAGAAATCACTAATGTTTGAAAGATTCAAGGTTCCAATTAATTTTAAGCTTGATGAGTTCAGTTTGGACTTTACAAGTTCTTTCTCAGATAAGTCCACGAGTGATTAATTCATCTCTGATGAAGATACCAAATCAGTGAAAAATAGATTATCAAAGAAAAACTTGAAGCCATTAGAGCTGCAATACTAAAGATCAAGAGGCTCAAACATAAATGGTCAAGAAGAACAAATGACTTAAGATGTCTCTAAAAACACAGATCAGTAACCCTCTGGAAAATTTTACTGGTACTTGCCAAATATCATGACAATGAAGCCAAAACCTTGCAGAAGAATTCTTGAAGAGAGCGACGATGTGAGTAGTGAAAGTAGTTTGGAATCCGAGGAAGATGCGGAAACTCTCGAACAGTACATGCAGGAGTCTTACTTCCAAACTTATTAGATGTTTGAAACTCAAGCCAGACAGTAGAATCATGTTGTTGATGTCTACAACTTCAATCCAAATTCACTCTGGCAAAATATTTACATGCACAACATGTAGATGGACTATCTCTTTGGTCAAACTATTGCTTAAATGCAACCACAGCAACAATACGTCCAGCAAAATTACTATGGAGGATTTTAAAACCAAAATAACTAGATCAACTAAGGATATTAGTAGTATGTGCCTTATCATAACAACTAATGAAGAAATACTAAAGTTCTTAGGGCAATAATTGACATTATTGATAAAATTCAAATTTTGTCTGGGAAAATTGAACATTACAATAAATCAGAGATTATAATTTATTCTTACTTCACTCATTCAAAGTAAAACAATCTCATCAACAAAAATATGTGATTTTGTTAAATTTTATAATATAATAATGTTAACCTCTAATTTAATGAAAGCATTGAGAAGAAATGCCAGATGCTCTCATTTTTCATATTTCAAACAAACATCAAGATTATTTTCAAATGAATCTAAATATGCTGACTTTACTCAAAAATATTGATTAAATGAACATTTATTAAATTTGATTGATTAAATTCTCCTAATTATTATTCATTCCTATAAACTAACAAACCAAAATCTCAAAAATTTGATGAAGATGCTTTAAGAGAACCAATCATCCAAGATAACCAAATTATGATAGACAGAATGAGTGAATATGAGCAAAATAATGTGATGGGGTTAAAAGAATATGAGCAAGCTGTGAAACACATGTATGTTCAAAATTATGGAGAGGCAGCTGCTTATTTCAAAGAATGTTTGAGAATCTTAAAGAAAGATAATCAGGAAAAAACTTTAAGTTACCTCTATGTTTTAAAGAGACTTGCTTACTCTACTTATAAGGAGCATAAGTATGATGAAAGTGAAAAGTATTTCAAAGTTTGCAATCAATTGAGTTAAATTGTTACTAAAAATCCAGCCAATCATTTTTCAGCGTAGAAGAATTTGCTTATTTATTACACTTACACAAATCTTGATAAAGCTCTTGATTTAGGAAATAGATTAATGGCTGACATTGATGATACCTTGCCTGTATACAGCAAAGAACTTTGCTTTTTAACTGGAGTATGAATATTAGGCTTTTAAACTTTTATTTAGAACATTTATATGCTAAGAGGAGAGTATCAAATTGCCAAAAATCTATATAGAAACACTCTGAAACAAAGTCCAAGCTAATTGCTCTAAGGTATGATACGAAGTCTTTAATTTAAATTTTAGCTTATACTTTAAACAACCTGGCTTGCACTTCATGGTTCCATATAAAAGAGGTCAGTAAAACAAAGACAATTCCTGAAATGACTAAAGAAAAAGAATCAGCACTTCAAGATAGCAAGCATATCATTAGCAACTTCAAAGATTGCATTGAGATACTTGAAGATTTGTATCATGATAAAAACTCACTTAAGAGATCTGTTGATGAACTTCAACTTCTCCAAAGTTTAGTGTCAAAAGATCATACCATCCCAAAGGATTACTCATTTGATAATGAAGAGCTATATTTCACATTGCTGAAAAGCAAGGAGGAGGGTAAAGCACTTTCTAATATTTCTGAATATTTACTTGAAACTGAAAGCTTTAAAGGAGATTCAAGGGTAAATTAATTGGCTTTTATAAACTTTATTATAGAATGCTGGATTTTGGTTTAGATTAGGAATGAAATACTTTGAAACTATCGATCCCTAACATATGGACAGACATTTGATACTCTTAGGCCTCTTTTATGCTTCAAATGGAAAGGTATTTACATAGATGTTTGCTAAATTATTTTTTAATTGTAGCTTGTTACAGCCTAGGATATATACAGTTAAGCCTTAGATAAAATGAGAGATGATGTCTCTTACACAAAAGTAATGGGAATGAATCTCTATGGCAGAATGCTTATGAAAAACAAAGAGACTTAAGAAGAAGCTGGTAAATATCTCAGACTATCCGAGAAAGCAGGGGCAATGCTGCCTTATTGGTATTATAAAATCGAGCAATTATATATTCCTGAGTTTGACCTAGAATGAAGAAATTAATTTAATAATCACATTAAATTCGATTAGATTTAGGGTAACATTCAATATAAATATTAAGATAAATTACAAAAAGATTAAAATAATTATAATTAAAACATGAATAAAGCATTGAAATATATTTGGCGATAAGATCGATTTCTTCTTTGCTTAGATATTTCAACTGGAACTAAATTAATAATAATAACTGACATAGTTTGGTTTTTGCTTTTTACAGCCTACTAAAACAGATTTTCCATTATAGAATATTATTTGAGAGTTATAGACATCAAATCACGTTAAATTATTTTTTTTCTATGATAAATTATAATTAGTCCATTTTTATATTTGGCAAATTTAATTAAATCATAATCAAGATTAATATCAAATTTCTTAACTCCCCAAACTTTTTGTTAATACCATATAGGGTTTATATAACCTTTATTTTTGCAGATTTCAAATTATTCATAAATGTATTTAACATCTATAAATTCTTGCTGCCACTAATCAACCCATCACAAGATTTAACAATAGATCAATTGATTAGCTTCATTTATTAAATTATTGTGGGAAAAAGAGACTGTATTTGATAAAATTATACAAATTTAATATTTACAAATGTTATTAATTATATTATGGCTTCTTAATTTATCACGTCCTAATTTGTTTAAACAAATTTAACTGCCTTTAATTATAACTTTATTCATATTTTTTATTTTTCTATTTTATAAAACTATATATACTTTAGCAATAATGATTTTTTATTATAAAAACAATCTCTTTACTCATATTATTGAACTAGATGATAGTCCTAAAATATATATTTAAATTTGACATTTTAAATTAATAATTAAAAAATTAGCTTAATAAGGAATCTAATGATAATAAGTGTATTTTAACTTTTGCTATCTTTTGCAAAAGCTTATTACGGCTTAAACTCATGGTACTATAAATTCAAGAGGCAATATCTAGAGAGGTACTACATGTTAAGTTTTACTTGCAACTTTTACACATTAATAAATTTTCTCGTATTTATAATAATGAATTTCAGCTGGATACTACTAATTGTTTGCATTATATAAGCGATTGTTCTAATTGGGTGGCTTTTAACTACAGTCAAACATCACCTAGAAATTATAAAATTATAGTAAAGTAATAGACAATCTACGGGCATTTAAGAATATATACAAACCGATCTATCTATTAGCTCATGATAAATAAATGTGTAAAAATTATTATATCAAATTATCACAAAGTATTTATTGAATTCTGATTATTATTAATTTCGTAAAAAAAGTCAAATAGAATCAATCTTTTTGTTTAAGAAGATTCTGTGCTCTTCAATAATTAAGCTGTTTGACCAAACTAAGAAATCATCCTTGAGTGGATAAGGATGCACTGCAAGTCCTGCAGCATGGCTCTGCTCAATAAACAAACTTTCATTAGTGGTGTTCCATTAGGTGCTGTTATCATATAAGAACAGCCACTCTTACTGTGGACCTACACCATGAGCATACTCTGAAATTTGAGTAAGATTATAAGCATCATTAGGGTAGTTAGTATTATTCCAGAACATCAATTGTATAAGTGGCAAATCAGAGAGTTAAGCGAACTTAATAAGAGCTTCTGGTTCAAAGCATTCAACAATAATTGGAAGCTTAACATTAGCCTTAGCAACTGTTTCAAGATCGTACTTTTTCAGGGTATCGTACAGCATTTAAGAAATGTCTTGACCGTAGTTTTCCAAGTAAAAGTTATACATCTTTGTCTCAATGTAAAGCCCAACAATCATCTCAAGATCTTTTCTTGGCTGGTTAGCATTTAACTCTAGCATCAATTCAATGGTCTCTTCGAGAGTCATGATTTGGAATTACCCATTCAAATACTGATTTCTCTCTGTGTATCTCATTTTAAAATGAATTCAATGTTATAGAGCATCTTAAGCTCGGCTAAAGTGAAATCTCTTATTAGAAAATCATCCTTGTAATAGTTAGTGTAAGGTAACTCAAAACTTTTTATTGAATGAAGTTAGCTTTTCTGCTACTAAAAATGCTCCAAGATTCAACATCTGTTGTATCTCTTAAACAAGGATCGTGATTTGTAACCAAGTGACCATCTTTTGTTATTTCAAATTTAAAACTTCAACATAATCAGACAATTATATAATAATTCATACATAAGCTGCAGTGTATGCTAAAATAAAAAATTAATGCTCAGGATATGATCTGAAAAAACGAATAAAATTTATTTTAAATTGAATTACCTACTGGATTGCATAATAATATTATTGATCAATTGAGTATATCTGATTTAGATGAGTAAATAATTAATAATATTATATAGAAGCTAGAAAATAAAGATGCTAGGTTTAGAAATGATTAGCTTTAACGCTGATGACGGCTACCCAGAAGCCATCATTAGATCACTCACATTATATTTTAATAGTTATAATTGGATTCTTGAGAGAAGAAACCTACAATCAGTTGAAGGCTTGCAGCAATCTCAATGAATTCAAACTTGGGATAAAGAACACAAATATGTCCATATTATTTTTAATTTACATCGTTAATGAGCCAAACCCAATTGAAATTGTCGTTCTCAAGAAGAGATGCAAGGAAAAGTTAATGAGTGAAATCCAACACTTGATTGGATTAATGCTAAAATGTATATTTAAATGATGCTTCATGGTTATCAAATTGAAAACGTCGTCGGAGTTATTGAGGGAGTTAAAAATGATCAGCATAAAAATTAATCAAATTAGATCTTGAAATCATTGATTTTAATTTATTTTTTATTTGGTAGTGTAAGGTAAAAACCTGAAGTTTGCAATATGTGGATATTTTTATCACATAATCAGCTCCATAAACATAAGCAAAATATTTATTACAATTACCCACTGGAACCTCTATGAGCGAGAACTAATGGCCTAGTTTTATTGTAAAAGAATGGTGCATCTGAGATTTTTGACATATAATATAATAACACTCCAAAAATAGAGAGAATAACTAATTGATTGAGCATTTTTCTCAATTTCTTTAAGCTTTAATATTTATATAGCTATAATATTGTCAATTTTAATTTAATATTCAAGTACCTGTATCCATTCATAATATTTCAAGTTTCTTAAAATTATTTCCCAGAGTTGAAAAATATCAGAACAGTATTTGATTTTCCATATATTTTATTTGTAAGTTCTTGTTGATCTCCCCATCGGAAACTACTTCAGAAAATTCTTGGAAATTTGTATTGGTTCAATCGGTAACGATGGCGCCATAAATATATGCATATATAGCCTCTCTCACTATACTACTATTGTAAATTAACTGAAGCCGATAGCTTTGAAAAGCTCAAGGATGCCTGCAAAAGTTTAAATAACAAACACTTTAATTAACTTATTTTTCAGATGTACCATCAAGAGACAAGTAAAGCGATTTTGGAGGTAAAATATAAAGTATAACTATTCATACAGCTCAAACATGTCTATCGGTAAGAATTTTGTTTCAATAATTTATCTCCAATAGATGATGTAGAAAACTATAAATTTAATTCAAATTTTAAATATTATCTGAATAAATACGTTTTAAATAGGAGTTTTAAGAAATCAAGAAAATCAACCTTATAATTTTTGTAAAATTAATCTCTTATTAAGTAACTTAAAGCGATTCTCATTGCAAGAAAATTGCCTTTTCCTTTTATGTTGATGGTAATTCGATTTGTTCTAAACATTTTATTTTCTATGATTCAATGAAGGATTGTGGGAAGGTATTTGAGGATGGGAACATGTTGTAGACAGAATGAGTCATATGTGGGAACTCGGTGAAAATACCATCAATCTTTTTAAAGTATTTTTACTTATTAAAATATGAATTGCCTCTTCAATGGGATTCTTAGGATTTGACCAAATTAAAGAAAATTAAAAAAAATATTTTGTATCTCATTTTTCTTCTGAGCATCTTAATTTAATATAGCTTAAATAATTTGTTATTTAGAGGTCAGTTCAACTAATTATATTTATTACTGTATGCTCCGATGGAATGCTCATTAAAATTTTAGACATAGCACACACTCCAAAATATTGTATATAATTTGGCGTGAAAATATAAATTAGATCACTCAGAAAGGGATTCTTGATGAACATAAGAAATTCAAACTTGTCCTTGAAGACACCGACTATGGTCCATACATCGTTATACTCTAAATTACACTTGATTGGTCAGACAACTTAACCACTAAACGGTTTCCTCTAAATGATGCCATTTTATAAAAAAATGATCAGCCACTTGAACTACTTTTGAAAGGTCTTGACCCACTCGGTTATTTCCCATTAATACTATAATAGAGAACTGTAGAGGGTGACGATTATGCAACTCTCTATCAACAAGTTCTTTGTGTTATATTTAAAGACACAAATGGCGCTTATAAGCAGGATGCCAGATTCATCTCAGTCTGATGAAAGGACTACAAGGCCGAAAAAATTAAGAACATGCTAAAGAAGATTTGGATCGGAGAATTCCACAAATACAGCATGCAATTGCCAGACGTCAGCAGACAAACAATGGACGACCTCCTCAAGTTTGAGTCAGATTGCATGACAATCCAAATTATCTTCAATTCCATTGATATCAAGGGTCTTTCTGATGCCAGAGGCAGAGAAGGAGAGAGAAGAAAGTATATCAATAATCTCGGTAAGTAGAAATATCAAATCAAATTTAACTTTAATAATAAAACGAATTAGAACTAAATTTCGCCAAATAATGTTTGCTAACTTTGAAACTTTAGGTTATCTTTACCCAGACAGAGATAGAGAATTAACTGAAAAATAATTAATTATAATCTTGCAAAGGTTTTGAGTATGAAAGAATGCTCCAACAAGTTTCAGATGTGTTGTGATAAACTAATAATTTTGGAGGTGCTAAGGATGGTGGTTCAAGCTACAGCTCAAATTAAACCATGTAATTCCTGAATAGATGATGTTATGTTCATTGAAAAATCAAAGAGATACTCAATGGCTTTCGAGAATCAGTTCCATTACGGAGTCTTCTACGCCTATCTTAAACTCAGAGAGATGGAAATCAAGAATATTGTTTGGCTCGCAGAGTTGGTCTCAATCGGTGTTCCAAGATAAATGCCAGGCTGGTCCAAGTTCGTTGTTCCCTTCAAGTATCACAAAGAAGAGGTCCAAGGCAACTGATGAATTATAATCTCTCTATCACAAATCTCATCAACTTTATTAATCAGAAATTTAACATAATATTTCCTAATTATTTCGATACTAACATTCCCATACAAATTATTAATGATTTAAGTTCTTCCATCAAATTGAAAATAGTATCTTCAAGCATAAATTCAAGTAAGTCGACAAATGGTTTGTCTAAGAACATTCTCTTCCTGAATACATCTTGATCGTTCATGCCGCTTACCTGCTTAAGCTCGTTTTCAATGGATGGAATGTGCTGGTTAACATAAGTTGTTTCATTATGAAATTTTAAGATACTATACTTTCAGTTATGCTTGGCTTGTAGAGTGGGGTGGGTCTTTGCTGACAGTCATCTAGTACTCTATCGATTTCGTCTGACTCAAGAATGTCATGAATAGCCTCATGGAGAATGTTCTCTATTAAAGTTTCACCTTCTTTGTGCTCTACACCGAGTTGCATTTTGGTCTATAGTTAAGGTAAAAAGAGGGATTCAATTAACTTACAATCTTAGATCTCTTTTTCAATCTCAAGAACAAGTATTCCATGCTTTCGTTTGCAGCAGTATTAGTATGAACACTCTTCAGATCTTATAAATCTATATTATAATAATAAATCTTTTTTAATAAATTTTCAATTAATAAAGTGAAATGTATTAAAAATAATAAGAATACTAAATAATTTATTATATTTTAGAAAAAATAAGTTATAATAAAATAACAAATAAGTTAAGAAAAATCAAAATTGCTATATTTTTTGTTCCAAAATATTAATATAAATAAATTTAATATCAAAACAAATTGAATGTTTACAATTTAATTTGAATAAAAATTCATAGTAAATATAATTGGAAATTTATATAAAAATATATAAATTGATTAAAATAAATTAAGTTTTGGTTTCACAATAACCACCTCAAAATGTGTTGGGAATCTTGATGCGCAAAGTGTCATTTTGATATTTTGATGAGAATTTGGCTTCAACTCTCCTTGCATTGGCTCAAGCTTAATTGAAATTATTTTTTTAAAACTTTAGTTTCTAGGTTGGATGCAATTATCTTATTAAACTTTTCTCAAGTTCACTGAAATCAATTTCTTCTATTTAAATGCTGCCATTGATCCGTTTTCATTTATATTATAGAATTATAAATTAACTTCAAAATGATAACCTATACCTCTTAGTTTCAATGTGTAAGATTCAATAAGATATAAAAACTACTATCTTTCGCCTCTAGTGGTCTGAAAAGAGTGTAAATGTATTAAGTCACCAATAAAATAAAAATATAAATTGATTTCAAAGACTTTGTAATCATAGTTCTGCTAATTAAGTAGTTCTAAACTTGCTGTATCGATTTAGTACTTAAGTCTTGCATAACTCATTTATGATTATAGGATAAGTTACAGCCCACTCAAGTAATAATTTTCTAAAATATCAGCCCAAGGTTCTAATTCAATCTCAACTTTATGAAAATTAAAAAGCAAATGATATCTCTCCCAAAGATTTGGATTTATTAATTTTATTATATCTGTAAATCTTAATAGAGGGAAGTCTTTCAAAAAATATCAAGTTAATCAACTATTGTATCTTAGATTTTCTAAGTCTTAGAGTTTATTTACACATTTAATTTATACAATTAGTACAGATAATATTTCTATTTCTCAGACTCTCTTTATTAAGAATCTTCATCAATCTTTTGAGACATCTTAAGTTCAATGTATAAATTGCAGTTGCTCTTATTGACAACTTATACACTAAGTGTCTTGCTGAAACCAACAGTAATAGTTCCAAAATCTAGATCCTTTGGACTAATACTTATTATTCCATCACTACCAGCTCCAATTATTTCCAAGTCATATCTCACAGTCACGTCTTTAATGGATTTGGTTTGGTTCATAAGATTCTTGTGACTTCTTTGCATCACACCAGAGCCTGGGTTATAGAAACCAATCAGATTCCTTACATGATCATATAATAAAATATACATGATATTGAATTTTAAGAGGGGTAAAGGTTGTTGTTACTTTTGTCTCTTCATTTGGCATCAAAAAGGCTTTAGCTGGTTCGAAAGTAACCTCAGTTTTGTAATCATATCAATAATTATTCAAATTCAAGAGGAATTCTTGCATCATTTTTAATAGAAAGTTTCTGCTTGCTAGAAACCCCTGTAAATGTGGGTGGGAAGAACACTTTTCCATTGTTTCCTAAGCTTAGTTGAGGGGCATAACAATGACCAATTAAATGGATGCTTTGAATACTAAATATGAATTAATAAATCAATTTAAGTTGCATTGAGCAGTGAAATTATAAAACCTAGCAGCTTTAGGTTGGAATTCAAAACAGATTAAGGAAAAAGATTTTCCAGATATTACATAAATGCTAACTTTCTTAGAATTTTGAAGAATACTGGAGTGTCACTGGTATTAAGTATAATTAAATTTATATAAAAAGTTGTTGACAAATGTAACATTTTATTGTATCTGAACAGTTTGATAGGTTGATTCATTTACTCCAGCAGGTGGGAAGCTCACTTTATTTGATGGACTTATTTTAACAATAATCTTAATAAAATTTATATTTCAGGCATGTAGGTGGATCTAGTTCTTCATTTAAAGTATAATTTTAGAATACATCCATTAGTCATTTCAAGGAACATTTCTTTGTGAACAACTATTATTATACTAAGTCAATGACCTTGTGACGATAAATGTCAACATAGAATAATATATAAACTGATTTAGTTGATAGATTCACATTAAATCCAAATCAAATATATTTATAAATTTTCTCCTAGTGTTCTTATTTTGTATTGCTCAATTAATTCATAATAAAATTAATTGACTTCGTAATAGCTACTAATGAATTATCAATTATCTGTATTATAATATTGAGCGCAAGATGTAACACCCACAATAGAGGGGACATATTTGACTTCTTTTATATACTAAATGAAACATCCTTCCCATCGTCATTGATCTCATTAAAAATATAAAATTCAAACTTTTCTTGATTAATTGTCAAAAATGGGTATTTATATAGTCAAATAGTTACCTTAGGTTAGCATGTGGATTTTAGAGAGTTATCGATATTAAATTATAATTAATACATACATATTCATTAGAATTTATATGAATTTTAAACTTAAATATAATGTATAATTATCATTATTTGTTTTCTGCATCTTTTCTTATGTAGATCTTAGGAGCTTATGTTAAGTCGAATTCTTCATATGTTGCTTCTTCCATCAAATATTTAATTAATAATAATTTTAATTGCTATTTCAATTGGTAAAAAGAGAAAAGTTGTTTCAACAGTTTTGAAAGGATAATCATTTGTATCCGAGAATCTTGGTGGTTATGTTTCAGTTATGCAAAATTTTAATTTAATATATTGATCTATAAATATTTAAGATCTTATTTATTAACATCTCCTTCTGTTTCCCATTCAATAGCGCATTAAATTTCACCCTCAAAATATCTTAATAATTTTAGGCTAAAGATTAATGTTATCACCACTAAAATATTGTTAAATGTATTGTATAACTTACCACATAAGTCCTGACTTCTAGAATTCAAACTTTATAATGAAATAAGATGCAAGTTATAAAGAATCACGAATCTTCTAGATAATTCACCCTTCTCAAAATTAAAGAATTTCTTCAATACTGAATGCTACCAATAAAAAATGTAATTTATATTTGCTCTACATTTTGGAAGATCCTCATAGAAAGTTACTTCCAATGGTTTCTTATCTTCAAAAAGAATATTATTTAAAAGATTCCATGCTCTATCCTTCAATATCGCTCACTTTAATTGGCAAATCAAGTGAATAGTCTTTAGCAATTGATTTATAGTACTTTATATAAGTCTCATTATAGATTAGTGAACCTTCCGGATTTTAGATTTCAAAATTCATCAATGTCTTGCAACTCCAAGATTTTTAATCTCAATAGGATAACATAAATAGATTTTACTCAAGTCCAATAGGTACTGGTGGAAGGTGATAAACATCCTTAAGAAGCTAAAGTTAAGCTCTTCTATGAAGTGTCTATCCTGAAAAGTTTATAATCAAAGGTTTTCCATTAAGAATTGAGAAGAATACTTTCAAGTAGTGAATCTTAACTTCCTTAGGATAATAGTATACATTAATATCCATTTATTAACCAGGGTCAAGAGCTCCTTTTCTTGGCTCTATTTAGAAGATTTTGTTTTCGAGAATGTGCCTCTCAAATGCTTGTTCGTCACTTGGTTCTCCTGGATCAGCCCAAAAATATTTAGTAATTCAATCTCTTAATCATTTGGCATCTTGAATTGCCAATCAGCTCTAACACCACCGATATTTTTAAGAGTAAGTGTAATCTTTCTTGGCTTTGGTCCATTTTTAATTGGGACTTTACCGAAATCCCAGGTAAATATTCTCAAGTTCTTTTGCAAATCATGGATTGATTAATTTGTTTTATCGGAATTATTGAACTCGATTTCGCTATTGCTAAGTTTATTAAGAAGTTCTTTGTTTAAATTTGTCAAATGATATTTCTAATAAATATATTTGGAGTACTTACTTAATCATTCCTTATATCTGGTGAATAATAAGTTTATTATTATAAGTCTCCCATGGCATGAATCTTGATATATGATTTCTCAACAATCATTGTAATATTTATTTAGAGTTTATTGCTTGAACATCCTTAGTTAGTTTCTCTCTTGCAATACATACTAAGTGAATGTCAAAATCAAATCTCAAAGTAGGTTTAAAGGTAATGTTAACTTTCTTTTTAGATTTAGCATTAATTAATCCTTTTGGATGATCAAATTTGAAGCAATCCTCGAGAGTTCTAGTCATTTCAGGGATCTCAGGCTCTATTTTATAAATTAAAAGGGTATTAATGATCATAGATGTTTGTAGCATAGACTGGAATACTTAAAATGTATTCTTTCTTTTTAAGAGGATACAGAATGGTAAACTAGTGAGTTTTGTATTTCTCAGGAACCTTCCATTCAAATTCATTTTATCAAGTAAGTTATAAAAAGCTTTGAATACTGTTTGCTGAATGATTAAACATGCATTAAGCAAGCTAATAAATTTTTCCATCTATCATCCCAATTGAAGGATTTGCTCTGAATGTCTTTGTTGAGTCCTATAGAATTTAAAATTGTAGTTTACCTTATTTTAACCATTGGAATAAATGGCTGTGAGCCTGGAGGGAATGAATGACCCACTAGCCTAATGTGAAGGCATTTCAAAATTATGAAAATGTATTTTTCATTTAAAGCTTCCTCAAATTTAGTTTTCTTAAGAGAGCTCAGCAAGGTTTTCCCAGCTGTTTATCCAGCTGAACTTTTAGCTCCAGAAGTATTATTTTGAATCATTTTCTTTACTTTATGGCTTGCTCCATTATTAAGCATTACGAAGCATTGAGCTATTTAAAAGAAGTAGCTATCTGGCTCACCAGGTGCGAATTTGACAACAAATTGAAAAGTGCTGTTTGCAGCAATTGAAGCCTAGGGTGGAGTTACTTTGAAAGGATTATCAGATAGATTTCCGGTAGTTGCATTTACTATCTTAAGAAGTTGCCAATTAATTTGAATTTCAAAAGGATACTTATTATCTATTGTTAAGATTTTTCCTTCACTTACTCTGCCACACTCTGTATATGCGAAATCTAAAAATTCTTCTCTTAATTTAATATCTCTGTTTTCAGAAGTCATCTCAAGTAAAAAGCTATATATAATTCTTTGTGAAGAACTACTGGATTTGGATCGTCAATGGGGATCTCCAAATTGATCTCTACCTCTTCTTCAAAACTTGTTCCATTTCCAGTCATACCAAGTTTATCTTCTCCGTATTCTCCTTTTCTTTATTTGTTATGAATACCCATAATGACCTTGATTGATAATTTCACAATAAAATATCAACATGTCTTTGCATAAGAGGGATGGGTTTTGTCAATATGTCATAGCAAGTACCAATTAAATCAACATAAAGAATTGAGTGATTTCTCACTATGCAAAACACTCTCTCGTAGTAATTGACTGTTTACTGAGGATTAAATGTTATAATAATTCTAGTTGAGGATTTTGCATTAACAGTCCCCTCAGTCTTTGAGAATGAATAAACATTTTTGCTGTCATTAATGAATTAAAAGGAAGTTGGCAAATCACTCTCATTTATTATATTCAAAAGTCTATTTGTGTTGCTTCCAATTTAAACTTCTCCAAAATGAACTGATTTTAGAAGTATATGTTTTTAAATCCGGTTGCATGACCAAGAGAAGAAAAGTTAAGCTCATTTCCTCCTATAAAAAATTCGGTTTTAAAATTTGACAGTTATTTTAAATGATGTATTTGGTGGAATGACGCCTTAGTAATTGTCAATGCTAAATTAAAATTATTATAAACTCATTGATCTTTTCAACTGTGAAGTGAGCTGGTACTAATGACTAATTCTTAAGCATTACATCTTTAGTTGCTACTTTTCCAACTAGAAGAGTCTCAAAATCAAACTTCTCTTGATTATTTTATTTCTTTTTTAAATTGGGTATTTTCCAATGGCACTCAATTTTAATACTTTAGAGCCTTCCTCAGATCCAGTAAATTTAAATACAGCTGAGGCAATGATAACCTTGGCTTCATCAGGAGAAAATGATAATGTAAATTCCTATTTCTGCTTTGCCATCATAATGCCTGTAATATTCGTTATTTTAACATGCTTATAAAGCCATAATTCCTTGAAAAATAAACCATATAAATTGTACATTTGTAATGAAGCAAAGTCTTTAAAACTTACCTTATTGTGGACTGACTTAAAATGGGCAGTTTTCAGTCAATACTTCATACTTAACTATGTTAGCATTTGAAATAAAACAATTTTATTAATAGTAGAGAGTTAGGGTTTTGGTAATAGTTTGCTTGACACCACAATATCCAAAATCAATTCCTTGCGTTGGCACTTAATCTGCTAGCGAAGTCATTCTTATTTTATTTAAATGATTATTTCTTTTAAATAAATTAATTATCAATATAAATAACACTATCACAAATTTATTCAATAAATGTTTTGAATCAATATTATTCAAAGATAATAAATATTATAATTATAATCTTGATATTAAATATTTTATACAAGAATCATATGAGTGAATTTACTATTAATTTTTGTAATTATATTTTTGTTTAAATGTGGCTAACTAAAAAATATAATTTTGATAATATATAAAAATGTATCAGGGAATTTTGGACGAAAAGTAATTAATTTAAATGCTTTATGAATACTATAGGATTAAGTATGAAATTGATAGCAAAATCAGGAATTTCGCTACAATTACCATTGAGGAAGAAGACCATACACTAGGAAACACAGTGAGAGTGTAAGTCCTTGGAAAATAAAAACTAATTAAAATTCAATTAACATCAGGTTTTTTTTTAATCATTGTGGTACTGTAGTTAACTGCTGAAAGACACAAGAGTGAGATTTTCTGGGTATAGAATGCCTCATCCACTAGAACATAAAGTCGAAATTAAAGTTCAAACTAATGGAGAAATCAACCCTGCTGAAGCTGTCTAAAATGCTTGCCTCAATACACATGCACATGTAGAATAAATCAAAACTAGTTTCCAAGTAAGTATAAAGTTTATTGAATAAATCCTTATCTTACAATAAATTAAGCATTAATTGAACCAATTCATAAGATATTAACATTTATTTAACTTTAGATGGCAGTTAATGCATTTAAAATTGATCAAATGCATATTACAAGACAAGCACCTAGCAGTGGATCTATGCATGGCAAGAATATGGGCTCCTCAGACTATAGCTATCCAACTACAAACTATACTCACATGTGACAAACGCAAAGAATCATTTATGTACGGAATTTAATTAAACAATTTCACTTATTCAGGTTGATTTAATCTAGCATATATAAAATAGGGACTATGCAATTAAACCCTATAAAAACAAAAATCATTTAAGAAACTTGATTAAATAATAAATAGTCAATCTCAAATTATTAGACTTTCCAATGTTATATTCTCAAGATAAAATTTTTACTTGTTAAAATTACAATATAATTAATTTTTAATTGGCTAGTAGGGGTTTATAAGTTTACAGTAATAAGAGATAATTTAAAATTTAAAAATTAATTTGAATTAAGAATTATTTTCTTCACTAGAAACATCAAACCATGAGTTTTAACACCAACTATAATAATATTGACAAACAAGCAGCTTCCCCAGCAAACCCAGGATGTGTCCGAAAAGACAAAGTAGAAAACTTTTTGAATGCATTAGAGCAAAATATGTATGATGCTATGAAAATGAAAAGTATGGAGTACTAATTTGACTTTGAGCATGGTATACCAATGGAATTATAGCTTTAAGACCAATTGAATTTTAGTATTTCATATAACTCACATCAATAAATAATTGAGAGCTAACATGATGCATTGGACAAATTAATTGAGGAGTGTATAATATTCTTTAAAAATCAGACCAAAATATGAATAGTGGAAGCTCATCACAATTATCGTCATTAGAAAATGAAAGTCAGACTTTTGAAACAGGAAATACCTCAAACTAGTAAGAATATAGCAACATTTCTATAAAAATCAACGATTTAAATAATCAAAATCAATAATTCGTTTGGAATCCAATCAACACTTGCCCTTCTCCCATAGTACACAAGGACTTGATATTTTCTAAGAGACCTGATGGGCTTTCAAGCAATTATAGAGTCAGCCCAAAGTAGAGACTTGAAAGTGTGTTATTCAATAAAATTAAGGATAATATTCAAAAAAACAAAAATAACAATCAAGTAAGTCCGCGAAAAGTAAGACTACCTCACATTAATAATGAGCCTAGAGATCTCAAACTACAAATTAATCAGTTAGCCCCTGCTCCCTAAATTATTCAAACTCCAACTATCAATATACCCCAAAATTTGAATATGGCGTCAGATGTCAGGTCATAGCTATTCAAAAATGTGAACATGAGAAGTATTGATAAAATACAAAATATTGGGAATTTATAAATACAAAATAAATTATAACTGATTATAAAATGATATATATAAAATAGTTTCGATTAATACGCGAAAAATACTAAAGAATGCGATAAAAAAATGCATTTTATTTTTTTGATATACCAACTGTCATTAATACTTATATATGGCAATTTTTATTATTTATAGTTTTCCTAAATATTTCTATTTTAGCGAAGAACTAGATTTGTGATTTATAAGCCAATTATTTTTTTAGTATTTTAAATAAGCGCATATATGGTGCATATATATCTCCCTCTGTAATATATTATAAAAGCCCTTGCAGTTTTGTGTATTGTTTAATATTCACATTTATTAACTATAAAAATGGAGAGATTAGTAAAGTAATAGTGATAATTAAGCACAAGAGCACTAATAATTTAAGTATTTTTTGTATATATAAAAATAAAGTTGAAATACTTACTTGAAAGAACATAAAAAAATAGAACTACGAGATCCATTTTAGATTTAATAATAAGTAAATATAATCTGTTTTTATTAATCTATAAATTAAAATTAAATTTCAAAAATTCACAATCAATAATGTATAATTAAGTAGTAAAACATTTATAAATTTATTTTATATTTAATCATAAAAATAATGTTCAGGGGGTTGAGTATGAAAAAATTTAAACTCATAATAACAATCAATGATTTCAAATTCATAATTTAGAATTTGAAATTCAAATTTAAACAATATCGAGTGATTACATCACTATTTTAAAATAAAGTATATTTTTAGAAGAAAACTACCCAATCAATCAAATAGCATTGCTATAAGTTGTATATTTAAATTTAAGAATTTTCAATTAATTTTTCACTGTCATACTTTGTGAGCTTTACCTTTTTATAAGTGAAATTTTTTAAAAACAAATTTGTGATTAAATAAAATGATCTCTTTTTAAATAAAATTAAGAATTTATGATTAAATTATTATTCACTATTTCACTACTATTGCTATATCTTATAAATTTCATGACTAATAATCTTCTTTTAATTACTATTATTCCCTTAGCAAATATTTCCATTCGATCTCTGACTACTCATTGATTTGTTTACTCCTTAATTTCTGCAATTTCCCTATTTTGCTTAAATATTATTGCCCTCATAATTTCTAGCTGTTTAATCTTGAATTTAATGCAAAACTGATTTGCTATTGCTCGCTCTCATTAATACACTTTAGCTTTGATTATGAGTTTATTGTTAATTTTGGTACAAATTATGAGCAATTCCGTTTAATTTGCCATTTATATGCTAATGAGTATAAGGTTATTAAGGTTTAATATTATTTTCTGAATTGCCCAGGATAGTTTTCTTAAAGTAAGCAAAGCTCAATTTTTTCTGAGGATTTGTTTAATGACCAGAGCTTGGTTAAAATTAATTGTTTTTGTGATCGCTTATGCTTTGATTCGTTTTGTGAGTGGAAAGTTGTGATAAAACTGTACTTATATTTTGAGCTGCTCTTGGACTTTTGTAGTTACTATTTTATTGCTAAGTTTAGAAATTCGCAGATGCAGTTGTCTGAGGTATTTAAGATCTTTCCGATTTACTTCCTTTGATAGCATATGTAAACTTGGATTAATAAAAATCAAAATAAAGATTAATAAATTTTGAATTATTGATATTGGCTAGCAACTTAGATGCACTCGAACTTTTATATACGTCAGACTATTTCATCATATTGCTTATTTTTACTGGTTTATATTCTCTGTTCTTAGAACTAACATTATAAAGCTTTTCAGGAGATTTATTTTCTTCAATTTTATTTTAACTTGATAAAATTCTACTTGTATTTATGGTATTCTTAGGAGATTATGACAGTCCCCTATCATTTTAGTTAATTGCACTTGCCTAATATTCTTAATTGGTTTACTCTATAAATTGGCTTAGAGATTGAGAAACACTTGATTGATTATTTTACAATCCTTTGGGAGTAGATAATATTTATGATGTATTATTGATTACCGTGTTATTTTAGACAACTTAATTTCTTGTAATTTATTGATTTGATCCTCGTCTATTTTGTAAGAAATCTTTTGCACTGTCTTTTTAATTTGATTTCTAGTTATTACCCTTATGTTAAGTGTTTATGGATTTGGCATTTTTATGCAATCCTTTAACAGGAGTTTATTTTAGTGGTTAAGTAAGAATTTCTTATATTTAACTTCTATCAGAAACACCACCTACTGAGTTATCTTATGTAATCATATAAGAATTTGCTTTAGTTTATTAGTCATTATTATTATTGTAATATTCCATCACAGCTTGCCTTTCAGGTTGAACTAACAACTGCTATTATTTCTCTAATTGTTCAGCAATTAAATCTTCTTAAAAATCAGGGGTTTAAAGTTTTAACTGCCTTTAGTATTGAATATTATAATAATCTGGATAGAGAGTTAATTGGTTTTATTCCTATTTATACTTTTGCATTGAATAATCAGAATCTATTAATAGATTTGCATCAAGATATTCTTATTAGGGGTTTACTTAGTAATTTTCATATTAATTTGGGTTCTCAAATAAAGCTCCGGCTGCAAAAGATCCAAAAGTATTTTATTGTATATCTGGTGAAGTTTCAACTTAGGTTTGCTTTGCATTAATTTATTAAATTCCGCTTAAATCTTAACTCAAATTACTACTGTTAATTGAGTTCTTTGATTTTTTATGGGAGAAGTGAGACATCAGATTTAAAGTCCCTCTCAAAATAAAATGTATAGTATTCTCCAAGTCTTTTTACTCTAGCAATCTTTAAAGTTTTTAGACTTCTAGATCCTTGCCTAAGAATTGCAATTGGGCGTTAACCATTTTATCATCTTAGCTTTAAAGTAATTTTAGAATCTATTGCGACATATTCAAGATTTTCAAGTTCAGTTCTTTATTTTTGATAACCTTTGTTTCTTTATTAAAGTTACTAGTCAATGAATTTTTTCCCATACTTCCTATGATTTAAGTTTAGGAGAAGCTCCTACTGTGATTTAATTTCTTGACTGAAGAATTACAAACATTTTATGAATTAACTTTCTTAACAATTTAAGCTTTATTATCAGGCTGTAATATTTCGATATTACTAAATTTTTCATTTAGCAATTAAAGCTACTATTAAATCTTAACGTTTTATTGAACTAAATCCTGCATCATTACATCTTTTATTTAAATCTATTTAATCAAATCTGTATCATAAGTATTTTATTAGTTTTTTTGATTGCTTATCAGAAAACTCTAATCAACTAATATCTTTTCTTTTAATGAATTAATCTATGTGAATTTCTATATCTCTTCAATTAATTGCTTATTTTATTCTTTCAAACTTTTATTTTCTTATTCTATTTACTCTTAAGTTTTTAATATTTAATCTTTTTCAATCAGAGATTGCTTAAGCTAGAATTTTTACTGGTCAATCTATTATTAGTGTTCAAGTAAATCCATTTGCTGAGCTTTAATCGCGTCCAATGAGAGAAACAGAAATTCATTAATCTAGTCCAAGTTTTCCCTAATTTTCTATATAAAAGAATAAATAAAAATATGATTTATACTTACAAAATGAACTTGCTTAATCTGGGTTATGAAACTGGATACATCTAAATGAGCCATTCTATAATCAACATTCAATAAATCAACTATATTCTGGATATCTTATTATTTTGTGTCTAATTGATCTTAGAGCATTTTAATTATGTTTTGTTTCATATTTTCTTCATATATTGGGTATTCTCTTGAAAATTCATTGTTTTCTTTTTAATTGATGAACTTAGATCCCACTTTGGGAGTACCGAAATCAAATACAATTTATAAGAATTGCTTGATTATATAGCTAAAATTTTAATCACTGAGGGATGAAATATCACAGGCATCACTTGAAAGCGCAGGAATACTATTTGACTAATTAATAATTTATTTGTTCTATTAATTCAAGTGGTTTTCAGGTGCTTTTATTCCCATAAAACTTTAGTTCCCTGATATTAAAACACTCTAATTTTGGTTGATACATTCCTCATCACTGCTCTCTATAAAATTGCAAGAATTATCTTCATCATCTTTGTTCTCAATATTTAACTCGATTTGGTTTTATGTTTAAATTTATTTAGCTAATTGTTACTATTTTTAATACACTTGCTATTAGTCCCTATTATCAGCTAATTTAAAGTTCTATAGCTATCTTATAAAAAAAGTACACCTAAAACTCCATAATATATCTCAATTTTTAATAAGAATAATAGATTGCAAATATGTAACAATAATTACTATTGATCATTCTTATTTCCTATTATCCTTTATATTTCTATTTAGTTTTTACCAAGTGATTTTTAGTCTTTCAAATTTTACATAAAGCCCTAGTTTCCTTTACTATCTATAATTTCAATAGTATGGTCATTATCAGAATAGTCAACGAGGATTCCTAAATTATTGCAATTAATTAGCATTGTATTCTTTATATCGATTGGCACTCATTTTTAGTTTGTTTTTATTCTATTAAATTAATTTTCATTTACAATAAAATTTAACTTCTGATAATTCCAGTACAGAATATCAATCAATACCTAAAAATAGATTGAAATTGAGAAATATTAATAAGAATTTTTAGAAAATATATAATCCTTCGAAGTGGAATAAAAAAAGGGTAGAAAATTTGAAATTATTATTTACCTTATTAAAATAATATATAACTTCTTTGTATCAAAATTACCTAATAGTTTTGATTTATTAAATAATTTAAAAGAAACAGTTTTGGGGGTAAAAAATCATGTGTGTTGGAATTAATTCTAATGTTGGGGGGGGAAGTTTCCTGTCAAGTAAATATTTTTTATATATAATTTTTATTAGTTAAATATTAAATATTTTAATTATTAATTTTTTACTCTTTAAATCGCTAAAGGATAATTTAAACATTTTTTAAGAATCAAATTGATAAATTGGAATTATTTTCTGATATCATTACTTGAGATATTGAACCATATTTTTATTATTATTCTTACTAAAAGTTTTGAAAAACTAATGCAAAATAAGATGAATATTAATGAAAATATTGTTCAACATGAAGTAGATCTTGTAATACTTTATGATTGATAGGTAAATTGTTGAATTAAAAATATGTGAAAATCAAAGAAGGTGTTTATAGTGGTCAAAAATAATAATTCCATAAAGAAAAAATAAATTAAAAAAAATAATATTTTTCTTGACAGGAAACTTCCCTAAATTTTTTTTTATCATAAACCTTGACAGGAAACTTCCGCCCCCTAATTTTAATTCTAAATATGTAATTATTATAAAACCATTTATGGTTGTAGGGGGTTGAAAGTTTATAGAATTTTGAGTGAGTCAGCGAGTTTCAATTTGTTAGATTCTACATTATTCGGATGGTCATATCAGTAATGGTTTACTCTTGAAATATGATATGACTGGCATAGATTTGACTTTCATAATAATAATAATAAGAAGTAAAAATGAAAGTGGTGCTGAGCCATTAAAAGTGAATAATAGAAAACCAGAATGCTATTAAAAAGGTATTTTCTAATATATCAGTCAAAAAGCCTCTCACAGAGAAAGAAAAGAGAATTTTTTCTGCAATATTATGGAATTTTAAGAATTTTCATAACAAATATCATATAGAGAGAATTTAAGAACCCCTATTTTAAAACTTTGAAATACAGACTGTAGGTTATATACACATATATACAAGAGAAATCGATATAAATGTTTCAAATTATTTTTATTTTCATACAGACTATGTCACAGGTTGCCATTTCAACTCACTCTGATTTCAGTCAAATCTCGAATACAAGTTAGATATTATATTATAAAGTGAATAATAAAATGGGATTACTCTTTAAACTTAAATACCATTTATAGAAACAATTAAATTGGAAGTAAATCGTAAGTCTATATATTAAATTGTTAAAGATTAGAGACCAAAACTATAGTCTCTATTCAAAAATAAAATAGTGAGAAACCGAATATATATTATCAAATGAATTAGATATTGAAAAAACCTTTATTAATTTGGATTAGAATTTTAATTTTATTTAATCAATATTATTGTTTAGAACATTAATAACGAATAAGATTTCTATAATGGGGCAGAAATGTATGTTAATAATTAAAAATATAACTAATGCTTAATTATATCACTCAATACTTTGTAATATGACGTTGCATTTTCTATCGTTCCTCATCGAATTATTTATACTAGTTTTTATAATTTTGATACTTTATCGATTGCATTTAATGGAATGTATTAGTATTTCATTTATTAAAGTATAATTAAGGATAAGTTTATAATAATATGTACCTCCGTTTCCTTGAAAATTTATTTTATCTATTAATTAATACATTTTATTTCTCTTGGTCTCACAAGCAAGACTTCTAAGAAAATTAATCCACTCAGATCTCATTAAAGCTTGAGGTCTTTAAGATCTTAATTTGTATTTATATTATAATACTTTTAAAAATAACATTATGTTGATAAGAGACCTTAAAGTAAGCTGAGCGATTTGTGATGTCTATCTCTATGTCAGGCTGGTCCTCAGATGAGTTTCTTAGAACTTTTGTGATTTTGAATATAGTACTAGGAAGATCCATGCTTTTAAGACGCCCTTCTATGTATTTCTCTCTTACTTATCTTCTATCCCAGTTCCACTTGTATATTTAACTTTCCTTCAGTCCTATCTCCTAAGAAATCTACTTAAACAATAATAGAGTCACTTAACTATAAGCATTTATAGAGAAGTAAATGTCATTTAAAATATTCTAAAGAAAGTTTCCTCATAACTGATTTGGACCAATTTGGATTCTTTTTAAACTCATTCTCAAGAATTTTGACTTAATCAATTGATTTCATGCGCCTTAAATCATTCAAACTATAGGGTGCCTAAATTTCTAGTTTCTTCCTTTATTGGATATTAGTTATTTTAAAAACTAATATAGAATATCCTTCATCACTTTAATCTTAAGATATAAATATTAAGCTATACGCATTCACATTAAAATTCATATTATCTTTATAAGTTTATATAAATAGTTACTGAAACTAATTTATAGTCATTAATCTCTTGAGAATTGCTTCTAGAGAGAGTAGAGGTGTTTGTTTGACCTCTGTTAACTTACAAAGGACTGTCAAAAATAAGTTATTCTTCCTTATTATTGTTGTTTAATTGTTGCTCTGTCTAGCTTTTTAAATTAATTTCTTCCAAATTATTCTCTTCTTATGCTTGGCTGCTATATAAATTTAAATAAATTGGTAATAGTAGGGACGTTAATTGAAATAACTGATATTTGTTCCTACCCGAGATACCCTACCCCAACCCCATACCCCACCCCCCTACCACACACCCCAACCCTACCCCACCCCCTAAAAAATACCCCATTTCATATCAAATTTTCTATCTACAAGGTCTAAATCGATCTCCTTCAAGACATCTCGACACAAAGACCCTATTTTATATATAAAATAGGGTATAATATCAAATTGCTTTATTTACATAATTGAAAACATCTTCTTTAAAATTTTTTATTTACTTATAGTAAAATATTTATATACTATAGTAGGAAAAAAATTTTATAAAATTTTTTATCCCTTAAATCAACTCCATCCGACATAACTCGAAGAAATAGTATGATTAATTTTTAAGTTTTTAATTTTCTTATTTAAAATATCTATTTGTCCATTATTATTTATAAATAAAGAAAATAAAAAACATAAAAATTAATCATACTATTTCTTCGAGTTATGTCGGATGGAGTTGATTTAAGGGATAAAAAATTTTATAAAAATTTTTCCTACCATAGTATAGAAATATCTTACTATAAGTAAAAAAAAATATTAAAGAAAAAGTTTTTCAATTATGGAAATAAGCAATTTGATATTATACCATATTTAAAATATAAAATAGGGTCTTTGATGTCGAGAAGTCATGAAGGAGATCGATTTAGACCCTCTAGATAAAAAATTTGATATGAAATGGGGTATTTTATAGGGGGTGGGGTAGCGTAGGTATGGGGTAGGGCGGGGAGGCGTGGGGTAAGGGAGGTATTCTCGATAGAACAGATATTAACTTAAATGGCTGTCAATCTCAAAAGATAGGTCGAAATCTGGGTGATAGCTCCATGGTAGGGAAGCATAAGAAAAATAAATAAACAAAAAAAATTTTGTATTTCCTTTAAGATAAAATAATTTAATAAAATTATCAAATTATTTTTTTATTCATTCAATTATAATGGTTGAAATCATTCTCATAGCTTCATTTAATAATTCTTAAAAAATTTTAATGGAAAAATTATAATTGAATTTCTCAAAAGTTATGTAACAAAACTATATGTCCGATCAAATATGAAACTTTTGAAGAATTTACAAATTAAAAAATATGGAGAACTTAAACAGATATGAACGGATAGATACTCTTAACAGTATGTTAGACAATTTAATCAAATGGTAAATAATCATGAAGACTTAATATTTTTAATTTAAAATATATTGTTTATTTCTCTGTACTAAGTGGTATACCTTAAAATCTGAATAATTATTCCCATCTTATTCTTTGTCAGGAAGGCTTTTATCATCTTCCATAGGTAAAATATCCTCTTAATTTATTCCATTTAAGTCACTATGAGAATCAAAAATTCCAATTAATATTTTTATATTAATATTGTAATTGTAATTGTCATTTCTATATTAAAATGACAACCATATATATAAATTAAATTTAAAGACATAAATTGAGAAAAAAATGAAACATAGATATTTTTAGTAATAATTTATACTACTATATATAAATCTCTTTGAATAATTTTAATTTAAAAGAAGTTAAAACAAATAGATAAAGTAAATTGCTATAATAAATCTACATGAAAACTATTGATATTATTGTGAGATTGATATTTTATCAGTAATTAAAACTGATTCTACCTCTATTAAAAAATTAGTGACATATTTGATTTTAAAAAGCAAAACGTTTCTATTAATATTAATTAATTTTATGCACCTCTCTAAGTCCATTTTGGATACCCCTGTTAGAAAATAATTCATTTCTCTTTGTTTTTATATATTTCTTATTAACCTTCAATTTTGTGTTAAAGGGGTTATAAATAAGAACGAACAATAACATCAAAAGATCAACTTATTATGTAAATAAGAGTATAACTGAATAAAATAAATTATAAAATTTAAAACATCTCAAATAAGTAACTGGAATATAAAAACAATATAATTTGTATTTACAATTAAACTTAAAATTAGTACTTAATGGATTACCAGAAAAGTAAATGAAATTATTCATAGGCATTATTTTATAATATTGAGGTTTTTGAATGCGAGTCACTCATAAGCTTTTCTAATTTTTCCTTCTCAATAGCTCTTTGATGAAGCCTTGTCAAATTGATTCGCGTATTATCGGTTATTGTTGCTATTTCGATTTCTTGGTTAATGAATATCAGTAAGTTAATTTACATTCACTAATTATCTATAAATCAAACCAGCAAATCTATTGGCACATATTAGAGTAATTTGCTTTGGGAATGCGTACAGTGCCAGTCATGAAGTCATTTAACTTCTAAAAAATCACTTTTTCACATTTTTTATTAATTTCAAGATCAAATTCAGAAAAAAAGGTTTTGAAAAGATAATTTACTACCGTTTAAGTAAAGACTCTTAGAATTCCACCCATTTTTGAGAATTTAGCCTCTGTTCTTTCCTGAGTAAGCTTCGGTTCCAAAATTGGTAGAGAATTTTTTTAATTATTGGTTTTTCTGGCTTCATATTCTTTTATATTAAGACTGTGCTCTACATTCGTTACGTAAGAACAAAGTTTAAGCTAAAAATAAATAGCTAACCAATTGAATGGTTTCTTTAATGCCCAGCTTTCTCTATACGAAGCGGATTGCAGACAGAAACCCTATTATTCGATACACCTTAATACCCTCAGCTAATACCATGCTGATTTTATTGATGTAAAAACTCAAATATGAAAATCTCTGATAGTATTCGTCGTCATACCTAACAGTTATTTTCTAATTTTAAAATATATCAATTTCTTCTTTTTCAAAATTTATCAATATAATAATTATTTTTTTAAGATCTATCTACATTTAATTTTAAAATTGTCGGTTTAACTTTGTTCATTAGTTAACAATGGCAATGCATTTGCACTTAATTAAGTTTGAATACTGTTTTACAGAGATTAATTAATTTGTTTATTCTCATCACTCTAAATATTGCTTAACCATGTGTAAATCTAATTACCTGAAAACAAATATAATATCTATCATACCATTTTTCTGCAATATTAATTTATTCGTTTTAGCTATGAATATTATTGATTGAGATTTATTGATTACTCTAGTGTTTCTTGAGAGCGCTGAAGGCGCTTCCATTTGCGCTACTCAAGTTAGAAATAGTTGAGAGAGACAGATTTGAAAATGCGGGTAAGCATGCCAAACTTAGCGTTTACTTAGGTTACCTGTGGTATAGAGGCTAAGGGGTAATCAAAAACAATCACTAATTTATGAATTAGTAATTTTATCATGAACATTTTAATGAATAATATGCGAATTTTATGAGGGAGTTATAGAGTGCCCAATTTACTATTATTATCTAAAATTATTAATATTTTACTCGTAGTAGTTCTACTACTTTGAGGAATTAGTGGTTTGAAGAACTGGTGTCTGTTGCTGAACTATTAGGGGAATACCACCTAAGAAAGAATTCTACGCATTATAAGGCGCGACTTGAGTTGGCATAGAAACAATCAACTTTTTCTTATCAAATTATTTAAAAAAAGAGTAAATATATAAATGTTTGTAAATGCACATAATGTAAGGCTGGGCTGGTTGCTGAGCAAGAGTGAAAGTTTAAAATTAGTTGAAAGTAGGTACTCCTGGGGTACTTGTAAATTGAGTTAGATTACTATTAGGTTGATATTGAAAATTCATGATCAAGGGTCTTTGAATATTATTATTGTGCAATTAAATCCAAATGCAAAATTAATTAATAATATTTTACACTTTATTAATCACTTTCAAATGGATTTGCTTGTATTTATTTAATTCTTATTTAAATATATAAAAATTTATGATATTTTGTTTAGTCTAGTGAAACACAGAAGCATTAATAAATTATCAAAAGTATAAAAAAATATATTTATACTAAAATATTTTTTAATTTTTCCTTAAAGAGTAATCTAAGGATTTGTCTTAATTGTTTATGAGTGATAATCTTGTCTATTAAAAAAACATACATTTTATGAAGATTTTAATTTTGTGCAATAATAAATTATAAGTGATGAAAGTAAATTTTGATTTATTATATATTGCTATGATAAAAAAGTAAGTTTCAGCTAATTATATATTTTATTGAATTACTCACATTCGGATAATTTTCAAATTAATTGAATAACATAAAACAAATTAATTTAAATTATAGAAATGAATAATTAACAAATAATCAATTGATTTATTCACTATTCTTGCAATTATATATTATAAAAATATTAAAGTTTTCCCCAAAAAGTATTTTATTAAATATGTGCATATAAGATCCCAATTAATTATAATTATTTAAATTATATAAATAAAATTCTTGCTTAAATTGCTTTACTTTATCTAATATTTGATCTCTATACTTAGTCTATATATCATTTAAGAGTGGGAAGTTTTCTGGGCAATTACATAGATCAAATCTTCTTAGAATTACTGCAATTTTCTAAATTAAAATTAGTTCAAAAACAAATTAATACTTACTGATTAAGGATATAAAATTTCAGTTCTTTTATGTTTTTATTTTGGATTTAAGATATTTTCAACCATAAAATTTTATAACTTTAATAAGGATGATTAAATTAAGTTTTTTAGAATAATTTTATTTTTGACATTCTGATTTTTTGTAGGACTTTTACGAAAAGGAAATAATATTTAGGCTATATATTATACATGAATAAAAAGTGAAAGGACATATCTTTATAGAAATTTTATAAGATATTCTTAATAACGAATATAATTATTTACTTAAACCAAATATTATATATCCCCCCTATTAAACTTTTCATTTTGTAGCAAAGTTTCTGGTCCAAATCCTTCTTCAGATACTAAAACTGGAAATATTTTATATGAGCTTTTCTTTTCTTATCCTATTTATTTAATAACATTGTTTTACTCTCCTTTAAGATCCTAAACAAATTCCCTAACTTATTTAGCAAAACTAGAGTTTTATTACAAATAATCAATAAACTCTCTTTCATTTTTATCAATACTTTCAATAAGTTAATTGCACAAGCTTTTATTAGAATCAAATAATTTCAAAGATTCGTTAATGTCTTTTTATCGAGTAATTTGTAGAAACTCTTAAAGTTAGAAGCTTTCTCTTGATGTTAAAAACTAAATAAATTAAAATTAATTGTGAGTTTGCTCTCCCATCATAATTTCTTCAATACCATCTTCTTCCTTTCTAACTTTTGATGAGCTCTACTTGCCTTATCTCCCTTATCTAGGTTAAGATTAAATCTAATTTTGACTGTTTATGTTATCACTTTTTAAAAATACAGAGACTAAATCGATTTAAGCAATTTATCCTTCTTAAAGACTTTGCTTGATAAATTTATAGAGTGCCTTCATTGTTGTCTCTATATTCTGTGTTATCAAATTTAGGCATTAAAAGTCAAGTTCTTTTGATTACACGATAGGTTAATCTTAAGAAGGATGTGTGCTTGTTTGGTTGAAAGTTATGATTTTCATAATATTTTCTGAAATCACTCCTTGATCATCATTTTATAATAGTAGAATAATAATATATCCCAATTTAATTACACATTTGTTGAAAATGGGAATTCATCATAATTAAAGTTAATGATTAAGCATTAATGTCAGGAGATTAATAGGATATTCTAGGAAATTGAAAAATTAGATTAAATTTTTCACCTTTGTTATTTGATGGCTGACTCATTGATATCACCAAACATTTCGAACTCATCGTTCTTTTGTTTGACTAATTCAAGTTTTTGTTGAGGTATTATTGTTTCTTTGAGATCTTTGAAGTTAACAGGGTGAGATTTCTTTCTCAAATCCGCTAAATCGAAGTTCTTTGGAATAAATGGTGCTTCTATATTCTTGGCTTGTAACTTTTTAATGTCAATCTCAGCGAAGAAAGGATGTGCCAGAACTTCTTCAAAATCAGTATTCTAGCCTAGTCTTTCTCTTCTATCTCTATTAAGCAGAGAAAGGATTAAATCTTAGGCTAGTGGAGAGACACTAATGCCATGCTTGCTTCGATCAGGCCATCTGATAGGAGCATTTTCGATGTTCATAAACATTTTATTTCTGTTTTTGTCATAGAAGGGAGGAATCCCAATAATCATCTCATATCTAACATAACATATTAATTTGACTTTTATCTTACATTAAAATACCGAGAGCCCACCAGTCGAGAGTATGATCATGGCCACTTCCCAATAACATCTCAGGCGATAAATATTCCGGAGTACCGCAAAAAGAGTTAGACTCTTTGGCTAATTTCGCCAAACCAAAATCTGCCAATCTGATATATCCTTTTTCATCAACCAGAATATTTTCAGGTTTCAAGTCTCTGTACAAGATTTTGCTCTTGTGCAAATATCCGAGAGCTAAAGCAATTTGAGCTGCATAGAACTTAACTCTAAATTCTGAGAAACGTCTTTCTTCTCTCATA
>ARYC01001950.1:0-60297 GCA_000711775.1 Oxytricha trifallax
GGCTCCACTAAAAAGCCTGAAATCATTTATGTTGAGAGGGAGGTAGAGCTAAGAGCTCTTGAATTTGAAGCAGAGGTTTTTATCATAGAAGTATTAAACCAGAGGGAGAGCGCAGAGATAGGGGTTTAAACTTAAATTGATTATGTTGAGGAGCTAAAAGAACAGCAACCAATCGAAAAGATAAAAACATATTAATGTGAAGACTGCTAGAATAATTTCTCAACCGAACAAAGCTTGAAGAGACACCATAAAGAGGTACACTCTGGCAAAGCCAAGATCTATTTCAAGCATGAAAAGGTAGATGGTAGGTATTAGTGTACGACATGCATGAAATCATATACACACTCAGCAAAAGTTAAAAGGCATATGCAAAAGCATCACCTCAGTGAGTTCTTGATTGAAGATTAAGAGACTAAAAAACTACTGCCAGCTAAAAAAAATCTAATACTCTTGAGTCATAAAGAGAGCAGCAAGAGAGACTCAAGAGACAGAAGCGATATGAATCGATGAACCAGCCAGCAGGTAATACAATTTTAGCATGCTTCTAAGCGAAGGCTATGAATATACCTGCATTAATGCAGTTGATCTCAGCACTTGTATTGAAAACTACATGAATATAAACGTGCCTGCAAAAGCAAAGCTCATAGTAGTTGATGAGTATGCATACAAGGTGCATCCATTCAGTTATCTTATTAAGAACCAACAGTATTAGAACGAGCTTGCAAATGAATACATGGTACTTAGAGAGGCCTAAAGAAAAGACAGCAAGAATTTGCTTAAGCTAAATGGTGTTATTTTAAGTTATGGTTTCATCGCATTAAGGCTAAAAAAATTTGAGATGACTCTGAGAGACTACCTATATCACAATAGATACCCTGATGATTTAAACGATATACTCTCAGATATGATTCAGGGTGTTAAGGAGTTGCATGAACTTCGATATGTTCATAGAGATTTGAAGCCTGAAAACGTTATGCTAAATCTCTGCCCTTTAGAAGTAGTGGTTATCGATTTCAATAGAGCTTTAAGATAGGAGATTGTCACTTTAGCACAGGTACTTGGTACTCAGGTTACTTCCCAATAAGAGAGAAGTGGACTAATGGTTCTGTCTAATGGGATGTTTGGGCAGTAACAGCAATAATATTAGAAAGTGACATGGAATGTATGTCTTACTTTGGTACAAAGCATGAAAAATAATCAATAAGTTTGGCTCAGAAACATATAAAGTAAGAAGATGTCTGCTAAGAAATTAAAAGCATAGTAGAGATGATAATCGTGAGAGCTCCTAACTATCCTCGGTAAACATTAGATGACATACATGACCCACTTAAGAAAGCAAGGTTCAAAAGATATAATAAAGACAAGCAGATAAAATTTATATGATTTAAGTAAACTAAAATTCATTAAATATTCATTAAATTAAGATAAAACCTGCAATTTGTCTACTAACCAAGATAAGACCCCAACTATACCCTACAAATCAAAGCACTTATAAACCTCACTAAGGGGTTTTGGGGTTTTAATCAATAGTGATATTAACTTATTGATTAAAACAAATTAAGTATAATTATAACAATGAAATTATTCCTGAAGTTGGTTGATAGTTGTTATAAAGATAAATTTAATTAAAAAAAATTAAAAATTAAAAAGAGTGCAGGAAACTTCCTTAAAATCTATTTTTATATAATATCCAGTGCAGGAAACTTTCCCCCAAACTTTCATATTCAGAAATGATTTATTAAAATCTGGTATTGAAGCTCATGAAAGCAAGCTATTCATTTGGTCGATGATTACTAAATTTTACTAAATAAGGATACTCACATATATGTAAACCTATTTGACAAGCTTAGCACTTCTCATATTGGCGAGTGTAATCTACTGCTCCTACCTGTTTTTGGTTGATGACTTTGCTTCAGTCTACAACAAGTGGCACATTAATAAGGAATTATAGTAAAGTTAAGTTTAAAATAATTTATATTTTTGTTGGATTAATTCACTTTCGTGTGATATTTATTTATTCACCTTAATCAAAAGCAATAATTTCTTCATTTAATACTGTATTTATACCATTTAAAAATAATTGAAATAATGGGGAATAGAACCTTGAAACAAAAATTACTAGATCCTAATCAATGGTACTAGAGTAATTTTAGTTTATTTTATTGTTTATGCTCTTGAATTTCGAGTGATAAATAATGTAAAATAACAAATTAAAATGCTCGAATAAGTTATATTGTTTATGTTATTGGTAAAGTTGATCATCTCTTATGCTAATTAAATCAATAATTTATATAAAAATTTATGAAAATTATATTTTCAGAGTGTAATAGTATAAAATCATTGTTTATTTGATTGAAAGAAAATTATTTATAATTAGGTAAAAAGTATATATTTATTAGTCATGCGAAAGAGCATTAACCACAAGAATACTTTTACACCAGCACATTTCATTTAGAGATTGCACTTTGTCAGATGTGAATACCAACCAAAAAGACATCTTCAGATTCGTCACAATTTCATTTTACGATGATTATTAAACATGCAGCAATGATAAATTTAATTTAATTAAAAAAGTTAATAGTTTCATATATATTTCAAGCTTATATTTCTTTTGCTTTACTGAACTATTTGGTAAATAGCAGTATCTTACTCTGAATAACATCTTGGGCTACTTCAACATAGTCTCTAACTCACAAAATACTGACTAGTTATCATAAAATTAAATTTTAAATTTAATTTCCGACTTCAAGTGATTTATTTATATAAATCAATTTCAATAAATATCTCGATGTTACTAGAACAATATGAAAGATTATAGAATAAAAGTAGAATTAAATGCTAATGAAGTCTTCAGATCCTGTGTCAAAGAGATCTACAATTTACCACCAGTAGATGGTACTGAAATCAGAGATGAAACCACCTAAGATTATAAGTTTTAAAGCTTGTAGTTAACTATCTTAACAAACTTAAAGAAACTTGCTTCATTAATTTAAACAATAAGTTAATTAATTATCTAAATATTTTTATGATGCAATTGGTATATGTGCTTTAGCGAGCATTAGTTGCTAGATTAATTACATGGAAATTACTTAACTCAATAATAAAGGGCAACATAACCAGTAATACTTGTGATAGCCAGAGGTTGTACATCAATAATAATTTATTGAGTGTTTTCATTTATTTGTATAAAGGTATGGTAAATATATTCTTAATTATTGTAGTGAATTAAACAATTGAGATACTAAACAACTCCAAGATGATCTCTAAAAACTGAACTGAAGATTCATACTGATGATCTAACTCCATAAAACAAAGCGAAGACCTTAGCAACTTCCCATCAGCTTCGGCCTCAACCAGACAGTTAGAGTCTGAATCAAGAGGGTGAGTTAAACTTTATGAGAATTACCAAATAAACTGAGAAATCTTGAAATCATAATAAATAAGTATAGAAATTTATAAATAAATGGTATATTTAACTGATATTACTATATCTAGTTGACTCATTATTATTTGTGAGTGATTTCGAAAAACAAGAGTCTTTCGAAGCATCAAAGAAGAATCTCAAATGGTGTTTTCAAGGAAAACAAACAGAAGATAATTCCGTGAGAAGCTGTTATAAGAGGGACGTTGGATAATATATTACTATAAAATAATTTATTTTGCCATAATCTGCTTGCATTATATTTAATTGAAAAATTATAAATATACAATAAATTACTAAATTAATTAAAAGGTCTCATATGTGACTTACAAGGGAAATATGTATAGCAAATTCACCTATACATTAACAATTTGCTCTTATAATTTGGCTCATTAATCTTTTGCTCAGGGCCTTAGCAAGTTTATAATATAAAATATACATTAAAAATATATAATAATAGAAGAGTGAAATATTAATAGTCTTTAAGTTAGTAAGAATAGTTTTAATAAATTTAAGCAAAAATAAATAAAAAATAGTTTCAAAAAAATATGTATAAATTTTATAAAATAATGTAATTTTGAAATAAATTATTCATAAATTAGGCTAATTAAAGAAAGGTTAATCAATAAAACAATAGTAAGTAAACAATTAAAAAACATTTTCATCAATAATTGAGAAAAAAATAAAATATAGATTATGGCATAAAAAAAGTGCTATGTAAAAATAAGATAAAATAACCTGGTAAAAAATCGAATTTAATAAAAATTGTTAATGAACATATAAAAAAATATAAAAAAAGAAACTAAAGGAATTTACAAATAGTAAGTATAAAAAGAATTAAATGGAATAAAAAATATTTAATAATAATAATAATATGATCACATTGAGATCTCTGGGGACTCCCGATCTAAAATATATGTTATTATAAAGGGCACTAGCCCTTTTCAATTAGTTAGTGTCAATTCCTGTGGGATCGACTTCAGGACTTCTACGTTTGTTTGTTTGTTCTTTACTTTGTATGTCTTCTTATGTGTTGATTTCTTCTGTTCTCTCTTGACTTACTTCCCTTGTCTAGGCTTCCATCCGTTGTGTACTATGTTAAAAATCAATGGATAATTTTTTTAAAAATTTTCCTTGATTTCTTTATCGAGTTCTATTCTTCTCTAATCACTTTTTTCAAACTGTGAAAAGTGACATTATTTTTTCTATGTCTAGATATGTTAAGCTTGTTCTTTCAAGTTCGGGTCCTTGGTAATTATCATGGATGAAAATTATCTTAGCCACACTCGCTATTCTTTTATCTTACATCGAGATTTTCTCATATTCATTAGATATTTTTCTATGATAGAACTTGTGTAGGTATAATCTAATGATCTTAGGTACCTTTTTAGGAATGAAATTTCTGGCCAGAAACTGATCAGATTTTATGAAGGTACCGATGTGTGGCGTATTAGCTGTCATAGGATCCAAAATTGAAAAAGATGTCTATTCACTATTTAATAGTGAAAATGAGTTTGTGACGTGTGTATCTTCTATTGCTTGGTCTTTTGGCTCTATTGGCTCTTCTTTCCCATTTCCTGTGGAAATTAGTTAGAGTCATTACTAGACTGTTTTTTGAGTGTTTCTATTGATTTAGTTTTTTTTATTCCTTATACTGTATTTGTATGTCAGGAAATAATTTTTCATTACTAAATAGGGAGTTGGGGTTTTGTTAGCCTTGTATCTGGGAGATATATTAAGAAAACTATGTAGTCTATGTTTTGCTTGAGTTGTAAATTCTATTTTCGTAAGGTTACTTTTTCTCTTCCTTGCTTGGCCTTCTGTTTGATATCATGTCGGTTCATTTCTCTTAGTCTTTGGTACTCTAACATTTCTAATTCTAGATAGTGAATTTGCTCTTAGATTTGTTGTTCCTTAAGTCTTTAGTATTTGTGGGGTGTTTTCATTCCATTATGAGAGTAGTGGTGAGGTATGAACTCTAGGTCTGCTGTTGGATCTTCACTCCCAAATGATTAGCAATCATCATAATCAATCTAGTCGTCTGCATCTGAGTCTGTTTCAGATGCGCTACCTACCCTTGATTTCCCAGTTATTATTTGGTAGTTAGGGTAAAAGTCCTTTAGTTTTTGTAAATTTCAAGGGGGAAGGGTTCTTCATCTCCCTCTTCCCAAACGTAATTATAAACAAAGGAGATTTCCTTATCGGTTTCATCCTCTGGGAGCTTAGAAATTATTGTTTCCTGATCGTCCTGTTTTGAAGTTAAATTTGCTTTAATAACACTGTCATTCAGTGAAATTATCTATCTATTATCTAATAGAACTAATTGTATGCAATATCAAAACCTCCGTCAGGGTCCTGGAAATACCCCTGATCATTTTGTTAAATTAGGTCATGCTTGTGAGTTTATTCACACATCTCACAAGTTTACTTCTAATTAAATAATTAAGTATAAACAATAATGAAATAAAGAAGCCAAATTAAATACATAAGAACAAACATAAGAATTAGATATTAAAAAAATAAAAATATCTAGATTAAATATTAGGTATATTACAATTACGAGAAAATTTATAATATATATATATATTGAGTGGTTAGAATATTTCGAATAATCAAAATCTCAAAACCCCTTAATGATGTCTATAAGTGGTTTGATTTTTAGGGTATAGTTGGGGTCTTATTGGGGTTAGTAGAGAAATTAGGTCAATTTGCAAAATGAGAAATAGAAATTATCGAAATTTAGGGTCTATCTATGATGAAAAATATTTAGATTTACTGTTGCAGCTTAGGTATGGTACGAGTATAAATATAGACTAAGTCAAACCAGTACTAAATTATGCAGCTAATGCAAAGCTCTTACAAAAGAGTGCATCAACTTTAAGGTATCACTGCATGTTAGCTGTTTAGCATTTTAATTCTGGTACTTGAAAACATCTAGCTAGAAAATAAAAGTTCTCTCAGACCCATATTTACTACCTCTGTGACTCTAAGACTTTAAAGTATTGGGCACAGTTTCCACTTTACTAGGGAGCTGTAATGTTTCATCGCAAATTTCTTGACACGCATCTCTCCTTAAACTATAGCCAATATCTATAGAAGAAATGGTATAACTTTTGAGACTGTCAAGAGAGTGAATGATTTTACAGTGCCTTTTTAAAGTAATAATTTAAATCATATATATGATTACATGCAGAGGGAAATTAACAATAACATCAAGTTCATACACTCTGATGAAGCTTTATTCACCTTCAAAACCTTTACTAATAAGTCTTGGTACAAGAAGTATGATAATATAGAAGTCTATGATTAAAAGTGAAGGTATTCACCCATGCAATTTTAGCTGGAATAAGTGAAGATACAGGTTTATAAAATTATGTGACTCATCCTCGCTCTATTAAGCGAGAGTAGTATATAGAGTTCCTGCATAAACTCAGAGAGAAGTCTAGTAACCAAGAGATAATCCTGTTTGTTGATAAGTCTAAGAAAGCTTTTTAAGAGTTAAACATAACTCCTGTCTATAACTTTCCTTTTAGCCCTTAATTTAATGGAATCGAATTTATTGGAGTTAAATAAAGACTCACAACAAGAAACTTCTGCTGTATCACTTAATGCATGACTTGCATATAGATACAGTTAATTTGATTCAGAGTAGCTGTAAGAGAGTTAGCATAGAAAAGACAACAATATGTGCGGGAGGTAAGAATGAATGTTTATAAATAAGTTTTAGATTTAAACGAATGAATATATTCACACATTAAATTGATCCATAAATGGGTTTGGCTTTCATTCTTCTCCTCTTATTATGTCTTGCTTGTCCATATTTCTTCTCTTAGTGCCAGCTCCTGCGTCTAAGTTCATTTCATCTGGCTTTTAAACATCTTTATAAAGTCTCTTGCTCACTTAATGAATAGTCTATGACTTTCTCTCTCTGTGAACTTTTGCATGCTCTTTCATAAGGAATATACCAGTTCCAGATTTCCCTACAAAGTTATGAATCAAAGCTTATTAGACAGGAATGGATGCTTCTTAAGCTCAGCGAGCCAGGTCTCGCTTATTAGTATACCTTGCTTCTTTTAATCTTCAGACTAAAGAGAATAGAGTTTCTTGTGAGCATCTTCAATGATCTTTCTGAGATAACTCTCTCTTAAAGTGCCAAGAACACCAAAAAAAGAAACTCCTTTCTGGGAGCTTGTTAGAGAGTTGTTTCTTGGTATGAAGATAAACTACCAACTCTTAATCTTTCATCCCATCCTCGTAGAGATTAGTGACTGAAATCTCTGGGTAGTTTGGTATTTCTATCAATTTTATTTCATTGTTTTTGAAGGCTTTCTTCTCATCACAGAGTATAGCTTTTAAGAATGTAATTTTAGTTCCTTCCATCGTTGGAAGGAATAAACCCATTATAGCATATGATTAAGTATATGTCACATGCTTACCAAGCTGAATGAGGTATCGATAGAGATCCATCTTGCTTCTAAATCTTGGTATCATTTCTTGAGCCTCAACTCTTTTCATTTCATCATTGAGTGATTCCATCTTTGCTCCTCTAACTATTATTAATTCAAATTTTAATATATATATTTCTGGATCCTATCCTTTAAAATCTTAGTATTAAATATGGGCATCTTATTGGAAGTCAACCTGGTAAGGATACGTGGAGAAAGCTGGCAGAAGCTGTAACAAACTTCAGAGATGGAGCACCATTTTTATCAATTTAGTTCCATTAGATTAGTACAAAATTTGTTTAAATTTAATTAGTACTGGTACTAAATTCGTTTAATTTTAATTGGTACAAATTTAATAGTACAAAAACTTAATTAGTACCTAGTTTTAAACAAAT
This sequence comes from Oxytricha trifallax, assembly GCA_000711775.1. Lineage (NCBI taxonomy): Eukaryota > Ciliophora > Spirotrichea > Sporadotrichida > Oxytrichidae > Oxytricha > Oxytricha trifallax. The sequence continues at coordinate 8,262 of ARYC01001950.1, forward strand.
GAGGTTTTAATAGATAATTTCCAAAATGGTTCAAAACCTAAATGGTACCAGTACCAACCTGAATTTTTTCTAAGTTGGTACCAAAATTAAAAATATTAAGCATAAAATTAGAAAATTTATAGTTATAAACTAAGTATAATTATAATCTCTAATACATGAGAATCAACCATTATTAGTGCAGCGCTAGAGTTACTATAACTAGAGTGGTTATTAAATCTTTATAATAGAAATTTAAATTTGAATTTAAACATGGCGGCTAACTTAAATCGTAAGGCAGTTTCTCTTGGAACAGGTTAATCATTGCTCAACTTTCCTTTTCCAAGAAACCATAACTAATTTATATTGAAAAGGAGGTTGAGCTAAGAGCTCTAGAGTTTGAAGCAGAGGTCTAAAAGAACAGCAACAAATCAAAAAAATAAAAATATATTAATGTGAAGACTGCTAGAATCTTTTCTCAACCGAACAAAGCTTGAAGAAACTCCTTAAAGAGGTACACTTTGGCAAAGCCAAGATCTATTTCAAGCATGATAAAGTAAATGGAAGGTACTAATGCACAACGTGCATGAATTCTTATACACACTCTTCAAAAGTAAAGAAGAATATGCAGAAGCATTATTTGAGTGAAGTTTTAATGCAGGATAAAGAAACTTAAAAATAAGCTCTAGCAAAAATAAATATAATACTCTTGAGTCATTAAGAGAGAAGCATTAGAGACTCAAGATCAGAAGCGATATGAATCGATGAACCAGCCAGCAGGTAATACAATTTTTAACATACTTTTAAGCGAAGGCTATGAATATACCTGCATTAAATGCTCTTGATCTCAGCATTTGTATTGAAAACTACTTGAATATAAACTTGCCTGCAAAAGCAAAGCTCATAGTATTTGATTATTATGCATACAAGGTGCATCCATTCAGCTATATTCTTAAGAACCAACAGTATTAAAATGAGTTTGCTAATGAATACACGGTACTTTGAGAGCCCTAAAGTAAAGACTGCAAGAATTTGCTTAAGCTCGATGGTGTTGTTTTAAGCTATAATTTCATCGCATTAAGGCTAAAGAAATTTGAGATGACTCTGAGAGACTACATATATCACAATAGATACCCTGATAATTTAAACTATATACTCTCAGATATGATACAGAGTGTTAAGGAGTTGCATGAACTTGGATATGTTCATATAGATTTGAAGCCTGAAAATTTAATGCTAAATGTCTGCCCTTTAGAAGTAGTGATTATCGATTTCAATAGAGCTTTAAGATAAGAGATAGTCACTTTAGCACAGGTACTTGGTACTCCAGGTTACTTCCCAATAAGAGAGAAATAGACTAATGGTTCTGTTAAATGGGATGTTTGGGCAGTAGCAGCAATAATATTAGAAAGTGACATGGAATGTATGTCTTACTTTGGTAAAAAGCAGGAAAATAAATCAATAAGTTTGGCCTAGAAATATACAAAGTAAGAAGATATCTGCTAAGAAATTAAAAGCATAGCAGAGATGATAATCGTGAGAGCTCCTAACTTTCCTCGGTAAACATAATATAAAATACTTGACAATATAGAGAGAGCAAGGTTCGAAAGATATAATAAAGACTAGCAGATAAAATTTGCTTGATTAAAGTAAACTAAAATTCATTAAATATTGATTAAATTTACATAAAACCTGCATTTTGTCAACTAATTTCAATAAACCCAAAATATACCCTACTAATCAAAGCAATTATAAATCTCACTAAAGGGATTTTGATGTTTTGAATGTTTAAAATAAACAAAGAGACCCACACTTAACCCGTATTTTTATTGAATGTAAAAACGACACTAATTCTAATATAACATAATTTTCACTTATTAGCCTATGATACTTAGAACCTTGTTAAACCATTAAGCGATAAGAATCACTCGAATTAAGTTTTCAAAAGATGAATCGATTATTTAGAAATATTTAATAAATTCAGAGACTAACTTTAAACAAGTATATTTTATTGACTCTTACAACGCCATTAATTCTTATAGAATATTATTATCTCTTATTAGCCTAAGATACTAAGAATCTTGATATACCATTTAAAACCCCAAAACCCTCTCAGTAGTTTGATTGAGTTTTTGATTGATAAAAGTAGTCTATTAAGGCATACTTTATTAGGGTTTTAATAGGGTTTATGTAGGGGTTTAATGTTGAAGTATTATTATATATTATTTTAAGTGAGTATAACAAGCGAGTTTTTAAAATATTTCGCACAAACATAAGCTTAGAGTCATGTGGCAGTTCTCTGAATTTTATCTTTCTAAGTTGAAGTTTGATTGTTTCTATTGTTTGTTAATTCTCTTAGCTTGGCTTGATAATAGTTGAGTATGCAAGTTCTCTGAGACCTCAATTTATATTATTTTTATCGAGATATTGCTTGATTTTCTGCTTAGAATTTCTCTCACCTCTGCAGCTAAAGTAATCGTTTCTTGGCATGTCGCTCTCTATTATTCTTACTTTAAGAGCCCAGATATCCCATTAAGTGTCTCCATCTTTTAAATTCTCTCTCTCTCTGAGAAATATCTAGGAGTGCAGTATACATTTCCTAATGCAGAGACTTGCACTCTTTGAGCTCAGTTGAAGTCAATAATATAAACTCTAAGAGGCTGAAAGTTCATCATGATGTTCTCTAGCTTTAAGTCTCTATGAACATAACTAGCTTGTGAAGCTCTTCAATCCCCTCAAATATCTGCTATACTATCTAGCCAATTTATCTCTGACATCTATTATCAGATAAGAATTCTCTGTAAGTCATTTCAAGTAAAGGAAGCCTGAAGGCTACATGATCTTTACCAAGTAAAATAGCATCAAGCCAGATAAAATGCCTGCACTCATTTAACTTTGCCTTTTAAAGAGCATAATACTCATTAGCAAATTTCATTTGGAACGTGTCATCAGCAAGGAAGTAATTGAAAGGATATATCTTGTAAGCATTTTAGTCATCTGTAATGACTCTCTTCTCTATTTTTTCTTCAAGAGTGAGGTAGCTTTCTAGGCAAGAATCTAAGCCAATAATATTTAATATGGGAATTTTCAATGCCTCTATTTTAACCATGATTTTATTGATCTCAGAGACTGGAAAGTTCTTGACTGCTTTCTTCATTTTTACTTACTTCTAGACTTCAACTATATGAGACTCCACTGGATTTCTTGATCTTCTCTTTTAGAGGAATCTATTTCCTGTAGATTCATGAATAAAGACAAAACTTTAATTGTGCTTTTTCTTTAAGTGCACTTTGGGTCTCTAGTATGAGAATATGGCTTCTCACAGAACTCACAGACATACTTCCCATCTTTCTTTTAATGCTTAAGATATATCCTTGGCATATCGTTGTATATATCTCTCAAGTGTCTCTTATAAGTTGACTTGTAAGGGAAAGCTTTATTGAATTCTTTGCAATAATAGTCAACTTTAGCTGGTATTTATTAATGCTGTATGGCGGGTTGTTTAACCTCCTCCCTAATTTAGACAGCTTCTATTATAACCTCCTACTTAACTTATATTTAAATCTCAAAGCTAGACTGGTCAAAGTTGTCATAATTAGGCTCCCACTGAGTGCAAGCGTCTCTGGTCTCTACTTTTCTTGGTTGCTGGAATGATAATTTTTATTGACTTTACCCAAGTAATGCCGCTCTTCTGAAAAAGTTAGTGCTCATTTTAGTTGGCTGATACATTTAATTATAATAATGATAAAATCTACCGAGATAAACTATTAGAGTAGAGTAAAAGACACTCTGGTAGATTCTTTGCTGAGAGGAAAGAAAATTAACTAACCATAAAAGACTGTAAGTTGACATATTTTATGAGAATTTTAAACATTTTAGTAAATTAAAATACTCCTAATGAAGTTTTGTTTCTCTAGGAGGTCCTCCAAATCAAGTTTGAACTTAATTTGGAGGTAAAGTTATTAAACATTTTTTAATTTAATATGCTCCTAATTAAGTTTTAATCTTAAAATTTAACTCCTAATAAAGTTTGAACTTAATTTGGAGGACCTCCTAAAATAATTAAACATTATTAGGAGCAATTTAATGGAGATAGATTGATATAAATGGAAATCAATCTGTGAAACTTGGAGCAAGTTTTTCAATGCTTCTCCTCATATCTTTTCAAGGTTGACCTCCAAGTGGGTCATCCCTATTTAGTAGTAAGATTTTAATAAAAATAGGATGGATATCCATAATTTTAAATTTCAAAAACATTTCTAGAAAGAGGAAGCAAGATGGAGTCTATGAATGATGCAATGAAGATAATTTAATCTCAAGATTTAATAGGAAAATTTCGAAGTAAAGAGGACCTTTATAGATATTTGGTATAGCAAGGTAAGTTCTTAAGTAAGATTAATAAATCCATTATAGTTGGATTGTTCTTGCCAACTTAGGAGGGAACTAAAATCTCATTCTTAAAAGCCTTACTGAGTGAAGACAAAAAAGCTTTTAAGTCTAATGAAATTAGGATGACAGAGATACATAACAATCCTAAAATATCAGTGACAAACCTTTATGACGATGCTATGAGTGATCCAGACGTAGATCTCTATCTTCCATCAAAGCTACAGCTCTCTAATAAGTTGCCAGAGAGAAACTTCTTCTTTGGTGTTCTTGCAACTCTGAAACCTGAGTACTTAAATGAAGTTATTTAAGAAGCTCACAAGAAACGATACAGCATCTCTCCTGAAGAAAAAGAGAAACAAGGTATTAAAATAAGTGAAACCTGGCTGTAGGAACTGCAAAAGCATCCTTTCATCTCATGTAAGCTTAGTCTTCTAATTTTATAGAAAGGCCTGGTACTGCTATATACTTGATGAAAGAGCGCAGCAATTTAAACAGAGAGAGAAAGTCTCAAGTAAAGCATGATTTGAGTAAGAGGCTCTTCAAAGATTTATAAAAGCCAGAAGAGATGAACATAGATGCAGGAGCTGGCACTAAGAAAAGAAACATGGGCCAAGCAAGCCTTAAGAGGAAGAAAAAAAAGAGAAGCCAAATCCGTTTACGGGCATATGTGATCTTATTCATTCGTTTAAATCTAAAACTTATTTATATACACAAAGTCTCCCTTCTCTTACACATACTTTAACTTTATCATCGCTGATTCTCTTAGCAGCACTCTTAATAAAATCTACTGTATCTATCTTTAATTCATGCACCAGATGGTAGAGCAGCAATTTCTTATAATGACCTTTCAATAACATTGAACTAAGGGCTGTAAGGAACATTAAAAAATACAGGTGTTATATTAAGCCTTTCATATTCTTTCCTTGAGTCTTTCGTTTTATGAACCGACAAGTTATCAACGAATAGAATAATCTCTTAGTCCGCGTACTTATCTCTGAGTTATTGCAAGAACTTAATATACTATTCAGTCTTTATAGAAAGAAGGTGAATAACATAAGTCTCGAGGCCACTATTATCACTTATTCCACAAAGAATAGCATGAGTTTACACCTTAACCTTTTAATCATATACTTCAATGTTGCTGTACCTCTTATACCAAGTCCTTGATATAAAGGTATTGAATGTAAATACAGCTTCATCAGCGTGTATGAACTTTATATTATGCTCTTAAGACCTCTGCATTTAATCGAATATATAATTTAAATTAGTCTTATAAAATGGAACATTAAAGTCAATCACTCTCTTAATGCGATTGACTGTCTTGTAAGATATTCCATTCTTTTTATATATGTTTGCTATAGATTAAGCAGATATGTGAAGCTCAGGAAATTGGCGATGAAACATCACAGCCCTCTAGGCCAGAGAGAAGTGAGTCCAGTATTTAAGAGTCTTATCATTAATTAAATAATCGATATGATTCTGCTAAAATTTTAAGGGTCTCTTAGGCTTAGAATTAAGATGCTATCTCTTTAAATTCAATGCTAATAGACAGTGAGACCTCACAGTTGCTGGAGATTTATGGAGTAGCCTTGCTATAGACGTATAATTCAGAACAGGCTTGAGTTATTCACTATATTCATCACATCCATATCGCAACTTAAACAATAAATCTATATACTCACTGTCATAAACTGACCCCAAACCTCGCATATACTCACTTAAATTACTAATATTTAAACATTAAACCCCTACATAAACCCTATTAAAACACTAATAAAGTATGCACTAATAGTCTACTTTTTATAAATAATAAACTCAATGAAACTACTGAAAGGGTCTTGGGGTTTTGATTAAATGATATGAATCACTCGAATTAAATAAAAAAAAGATGAATCAAATATTTAGAAATATATAAATCATCTATAGATAAACCCTAAACCCGTATATTTTATTGACTCTCACAACGACACTAATTCATATAGAACATAATTATCACTTATTTGCAGAAGATACTTAGAATTATGTGAAACAATTAAGTTATATGAATCATTCGAATTAAGTTTACAAAAGATAAATCGATTATCAAGAAATCTTTGAATCACCTATAGATTCACCCTTAACCATTATATAATAACTCATTTCCCTAAGATACTTTGAATCTTATTAAACTATTAAGTGATATCTTTTATCATGATAGATGTATAAATATATTTTTTCAAATTTATATTTTTTAAATATTTTTATTTGCTATTATTTAAATAGCTTCCATTTAATATCTTTTAATTAAGTTATTTTATTATAATATTATACTATTTTATTTACGCATTTTTATAGTTATTTATTTTTACTTGCTTTTATTTTATGTTATTTTTTTAAAAGTTTTTTATTTAATTTAATCTTTTTTATATCTATAAATATTCATTTGATACGTATTTTACAGATTATATAATTTCACTATGTTTTAAATTTTTTTAAAACAATTAAATTTTATGATTAAGTTATTTTTTGAGTTCTTATTTCTTTGTTCTATTACTTAACCCAAGTAAACAATTTTTATTAAAAGAGAAAAGAAATGTAAGATTTATATTTTATTTAAATAATATATTAAATGAGCAGCCATATTATTTGTAAAAAGATGATAAAGATAAGAAAGAGAGTTATATGTAAATGTATACAAAGATAAAGACCTTACTTAATTAATAGTACGACTATTCTCAACTGTTTTGTAGTGCAAATATTCTGACACATTTTTCAATTCTAATAATTACTCAAAGTTTGTTAATATTATTATATTATTTTTCTTAACTTATAAGATACATTCTAAATGCATGATGCTTAAGGATGTATTTGGATAAGTGACAGAAAATTACTTGACAGATATTTAAATAAACAACATGATTAAGTTACTTCAACTCACATCTACTACAAATGCATAAGAGGAACTTCATTTTGACAAAAAATAATTCTTGTAAATTTTAAAAAAGTCTTACTTAAGTAAAAATTCATATTTTATATAAGATTTTCATGAGCTAATGCTGATTGAATTTACTACGATACTTCTAATTCTTGAGTAGTAGGATTTATAAATAGAACTATTAGATAAAAGGTCCCAACCGAAAACATAAATCCCCTAAAATTTTGGTTTGTTTTTGCCTTAAGTAGATATAATTAAAATTGCGTTTCAAGCTTAAAAATTCAGAATATATTTAGACTAGTTATTTAAATCTAAGCAATTAGAGCTTCAAGAATGTAACACTATATTCATTGGCTTCTATTATCTGCAATAATATTTATTTAGCCTAGTATAAACAGAAGACATCAAATTATTGAATCTTATGAACGAACTCACAGCAAAATCTAATAGAGTACAAAAAAACTTCAGAGATAATTAACGATGAAGATACTACAAATACAACTTGCCATTAGTTAATAACTGAATTAAATAATGTCAAATCAGCCAACATAAAAGCCAAATTTATTATACTTTATTAATATCAATAATCAATGAGATAGGTGCCACAGGGATTTCAAATGTGATCAAATTATTGGTATAATAAATTAGGTTTATTATATTATAAATAAATTGGAAATAAAATGAGTTGCAGACCCCATAGATTGCTGAATGTAGTCCATTCTAATGACAAATTATTTCGCTCTAGAATTTTAGAGAATAAATTTCTTCAGATAATTGCAAAAATAAATAATCGAACTAATCTGTAAGTGCATTATTTAATTTTCGAATGATCTGATATATGTTTATTATTTATGGAGATTTTGCAATTGTGGAGAGCAATTAAGGAAAATGGCATACTGCAGACTAGTGAAATAAGCATATAAGGCTATGTAAGAAAAGCTGAAAAGAGATAGCACATAAAAGTTTTTACATCGGCATTTGAATTTATTCTGAAGAACACTAAATGATGAAATTAAAACTGCGCTTAGTTTGCAAGAAAAGATAATTGAGTGATACTCTCAAGAATCTTGAGGAAGTTGAAAACTATCTATATATTCATGTCATTATTGGGAGAGGAAAGGGTGAACTGATAGAAGAGAAAGCACATATAACCCAAACATATCCATATTCCTGGTTTAAACTGATTAGAGGTAGCAAACAATGAAGAAGACAAAGGATCTCAAGATTAAGTTATAAAATGATTAAAAGTTCAAAAAACAAATTAAAGGGGAGTAAGGATTCAAAACCCCAAAACTCTTTCAGTAGTTTGATTGAGTTTTTGATTGATTAAAGTATACTATTATTGCATACCATATTAGGGTTTTAATATATGTAGGGGTTTAATGTTTAAATATTAGTATTTTAAGTGAGTATATGCGAGGTTTGGGGTCAGTTTATGACAGTGAGTATATAGATTTATTGTTTAAGTTGCGATATGGATGTGATGAATATAGTGAATAACTCAAGCCTGTTCTGAATTATACGTCTATAGCAAGGCTACTCCATAAATCTCCAGCAACTGTGAGGTCTCACTGTCTATTAGCATTGAATTTAAAGAGATAGCATCTTAATTCTAAGCCTAAAAGACCTCTAAAATTTTAGCAGCATCATATCAATTATCTAATTAATGATAAGACTCTTAAATACTGGGCTCATTTCTCTCTAGCCTAAAGGGCTCTGATGTTTCATCGCCAATTTCTTGAGCTTCACATCTCTGCTTAATCTATAGCGAACATATATTTAAAAAGAATGGAATATCATACAAGACAGTCAATCGCATAAAGAGAGTGTTTGACTTTAATGTTCCATTTTATAAGACTAATTTAAATTATATATTCGATTAAATGCAGAGGTCTTAAGACCATAATATAAAGTTCATACACGCTGATGAAGCTGTATTTACATTCAATACCTCTATCAAGGTCTTGGTACAAGAGGTATAGTAATATAAAAGTTTATGATCAAAAGGTTAAGATATAAACTCATGCAATCCTTGGTGGAATCACTGAAGATAGTGGGCTTGAGACTTATGTTATCCACCCTCGCTCTATAAAGACTGAATAATATATATTAAGTACTTGCAATATCTCAGAGACAAATACGCTGATTAAGAGATTATTCTGATTGTAGATAACTTATCAGTTCGTAAAACTAAAGACTCAAGGAAGGAATATGAAAGGCTAAATATAACACCTGTATTTAATGTTCCTTACAGCCCTAAGTTTAATGGAATTGAATTATATTGGGGGTTATTGAAAGGTCATTATAAGATATTGCTGTTCTATCACTTGATGCATAAATGCAGTTGATTTTATAAAGAGTGCTGCTAATAGAGTCAGCGATGATTAAGCTATAAAGTATGCGCAAGAGAAGGGAGATTTTGTGTATATAAATAAGTTTTAGTTTTAAACGAGTTAATAAGCTCACATATTAAATTTACCCGTAAAGGAATTTGGCTTCTCTTTCATTTCTTCCTCTTAGGGCTTGCTTGGGCCTATGTTTCTTCTCTTAGTGCCAGCTTCTGCATCTATGTTCATCTCGTCAGGCATTTAGAAATCTTTGAAGAGTCTCTTACTCAATTCATGTTTTACTTGAGACTTTCTCTCTCTGTTTAATTTGTTGCGCTCTTTCATCAAGTATATAGCAGTACCAGGTTTTTCTATAAAGTTAGAAGACTATGCTTAATTGAGATGAAAGGATGCTTTTGAAATTTCTACAACCAGGCGTCACTTATTTTAATACCTTGCTTCTCCTTTTCTTCATAGAGATGTTGTAGCGTTTCTTGTGAGGTTCCTAAATTACTTCATTTAAGTACTCAGGTTCCCGAGTTCCAAGAACACCAAAGAAGAAGTTTCTCTCTGGCAACTTATAAGAGAGCTGTAGCTTTGATGTAAGGTAGAGAGCAACATCTGGCACTCAAGCATCATCGTAGAGATTTGTTACTGATATTTCAGCGTAGTTAGGAATTTAAATCATCCTAATTTCATTAGATATAAAAGCTTTTTTCTCTTCACTTAATAATGCTTTTAAGAATGTGATTTTAGTTCCTTCCTGGGTTGGCAAGAACAATCCAACTACAATGGATTTATTAATCTTACTTAAGAACTTACCTTGCTATACCAAATATCTATAAAGGTCCTCTTTACTTCGAAATTTTCCTATTAAATCTTAAGATTAAATTCTCTCCATTGCATCATTCATAGCCTCCATCTTGCTTCCTCTTTCAAGAAATGTTAATGAAATTTAAAATTATGGATATCCATTCTATTTTTATTAAAATCTTACTACTAAATAGGGATGACCTACTGGAGGTCAACCTTGAAAAGATATGAGGAGAAGCATTGAAAAACTTGCTCCAAGTTTCACAGATTGATTTCCATTTTTATCAATCTATCTCCATTAAATTGCTCCTAATAATGTTTAATTATTTTAGGAGGTCCTCCAAATTAAGTTCAAACTTTATTAGGAGTTAAATTTTAAGGTTAAAACTTAATTAGGAGCATATTAAATTAAAAAATGTTTAATAACTTTACCTCCAAATTAAGTTCAAACTTGATTTGGAGGACCTCCTAGAGAAACAAAACTTTATTAGGAGTATTTTAATTTACTAAAATGTATAAAATTCTCATAAAATATGTCAACTTACAGTTTTATTTGGTTAGTTAATTTTCTTTCCTCTCATCAAAGAATCTACCAGAGTGTCTTTTACTCTACTCTAATAGTTTATCTCGGTAGATTTTATCATTATTATAATTAAATGTATGAGCCAACTAAAATGAGCGCTAACCTGTTAAGAAGCGGCATTACTTGGATCAAGCCAATAAAATTTATCATTCCAGCAACCAAGAAAAGTAGAGACCAGAGACGCTTGTACTCAGTGGGAGCCTACTTATGACAACTTTGACCAGTTTAGCTTTGAGATTTAAATATAAGTTAAGTAGGAGGTTATCATAGAAGCTGTGTAAATTTAGGAGGAGGTTAAACAACCTGCCATACAGCATTAATAAATACCAGCCAAAGTTGACTATTAATGAAAAAAATTCAATAAAGTTTTCCCTTACAAGTCAACTTATAAGAGACACTTGAGAGATATACACAACGATATGCCAAGGTTATATCTCAAGCATTAAAAGAAAGATGGGAAGTATGTCTGTGAGTTCTGTGAGAAGCCATATTCTCATACTAGAGACCTCAAAGTGCACTTAAAGATAAAGCACAATTAAAGTTTTGTCTTTATTCATGAATCTACAGGAAATAGATTCCTCTAAAAGAGAAGATAAGAAATCCAGTGGAGTCTCTAAGAGTTGAAGTATAGAAGTAAGTCAAAATGAAGAAAGCAGTCAAGAACTTTCCAATCTCTGAGATCAATAAAATCATGGTTAAAATAGAGGAAATGAAGATTCCCATATTAAAAATTATTGACTTAGATTCTTGCCTAGAAAGCTACCTCACTCTTGAAGATAAAATAGAGAAGAGAGTCATTACTGATGACTAATATGCTTACAAGATATATCCTTTAAATTACTTCCTTGCTGATGACAAGTTCCAAATGGAATTTGCTAATGAGTATTATGCTTTTTAAAAGGCAAAGTTAAATTAGTGCAGGCATATCATTTAACTTTATGCTATTTTACTTGGTAAAGATCATGTAGCCTTAAGGCTTCCTTTACTTGAAATGACTTACAGATACAGAGAATTCTTATCTACAATAGATGTCAGAGATAAATTAGCTAGATAGTATAGCAGATAGTTGAAGGGATTGAAGAGCTTCACAAGCTAGGTTATGTACATAGAGACTTAAAGCCAGAGAACATCATGATGAACTTTCAGCCTCTTAGAGTTTATATTATTGACTTCAACAGAGCTCAAAGAGTGCAAGCCTCTGCATAAGGAAATGTATACGGCACTCCTGGATATTTTCCAGAGAGAGAGGATTGGAGAGATGGAGACACTTAATGGGATATCTGGGCTCTAGCAGTAATAATAATAGAGAGCGACATGCCAAGAAACGATTACTTTAGCTGCAGGGGTGAGAGAGATTCTAAGCAGAGAATCAAACAATATCTCGATAAAAATAAAATAAATGGAGGTCTCAGAGAACTTGCATACTCAACTATTATCAAGCCAAGCTAAGAGAATTAACAAACAATAGAAACAATCAAACTTCAACTTAGAAAGATAAAATTCAAAGAACTGCCACATGACTCTAAGCTTATGTTAGTGCGAAATATTTTAAAAACTCGCTTGTTATACTCACTTAAAATACTAATATTTAAACATAAAACCCTACATAAACCCTAATAAAGTATGCCTTAATAGACTACTTTAATCAATCAAAAACTCAATCAAACTACTAAAAGGGTTTTGGGGTTTTGATTAGACAACTAGAAAATAGCATGTGGAAGAATAAATGAAAGATCCAAGTTCTGTAATGAATTATAAAAATTGCAATTAATATTAAATGATATATTTTTTATGTGTTTTAACTACCATTAATTTAAGCTATTTATATATATAAATATTGTTAAATTTACTGATTAAACTTCAATATTAATCAACAAAAAGGACATGTATATAATTTAAATCACAAGAAATATATATTTAATTGATCATTTGATAAACAATTGATTATATGCTTGAGAACACAAATTACTGCACTTATTAATCATAATATCGTAATAGTAAATAAACTGTCCATTTATCCATCATTTAGTCTATTGTATTCATCATAACCTCCTAACAGCACATCCCCAATATATTTAACATAATATGGCAATATCATTTATATTTCAATCCTTTTATTCATTAATTCGATCCATATTATATTATTTTTAATTATATTATATGCATAGATTCCTAAACATTTGAATTAATAATTATCATAAACACTCCCCTCAAATAATTTATTTAAATATGAGTAATAATGTTATTGTTTCAAGGTAGGATACAAAGATATTTAGTGAAATACACTTCTCAATGAATGTTTCACATCTAATAAGAGCTGGCAGACATGTTAACAAACAGACCTGCAAAAAGCTTAACAATAGTTAGCACCCCTATTTATGATGTATACTTCAGCAATTCTCAATTTATTTGACAGATTTTATATAAAACAAAGAATTAAGCAATTTAAATAAATTTTTATCTTTATAATTTTTCTTAATTGATTATCAATAGTTAATGAAGAGGTTAAAAGTTTGGGGGGGGGAAGTTTCCTGCCCCCAGACAGTTTCCTGCCCCAAAAGGTAGTTTCCTGCCCCCAACATTATATTTTATGTTTTGCAATAAATTTAATAGAAACAAATTAATTTCAATTTCAATAACCATAACCATGTACTATACATCATTAATTATTATATAATTTTCAAGGTACATAATTATTCGTTATCAAATTATATGTTATTGACAAGGCTAAAGTAAGTGTTTTTTTTAAATAATTAATGTAATTTTCATTAAATTTTAAATTGATTATCAAGGTAGAAATGATATTTGAAGCCAAATTTTTTTAAAAAAACTACATAATAATAGATGATAAAGATTCTTTGAAAATTATAAAAATTGCATATTTTTATGTACGGGGCAGGAAACTACCTTTTTGGGGGCAGGAAACTTCCCCCCTTGGGTGCATATAAAATTTTGGGGCAGGAAACTTCCCCCCCCAAAGTTTGATAGAGAATTTAGAAGGTATCTAGAATAAGAATAAACTTTAAGGCCAGCTGAATAATAGCTTTTTAAAAGTATAACTACTAGAAATTGAGAGTAGACTACAATTATATCATCATAATGATAAAATATAAAAAACATAATGTTTTAAAACACTATAGACTAAACTATAAATGCACTGGAGGTAATTATGAAAAAGACAATGAAGAACTATCTGCCATTTCTGCAGTAGGATTCAACCAAAAAGAGACCAAGGGAATTCAAAATAAAGTACTAGTATAAGTTGTAGAATCAATGCTTTCTTACCTTTCCCATTCTATATAATTTATTAGTGCAATTAAAATAATATGTATAATTAAAATAATTATAATTTCTATCAATTTAATAAAGATGAAAGCATTAACTACACACTCTATATTTAATAGTCACCTCAAAAATGATAAAACACTAGACAGTGTCAATGAAGTTAAGGAATTCAAAGAGATCTCCTAATCACCAGTTGCTATATCACTAACTATGCGAGAATAGTCAAACCAATAACTATGTTCACTCATGTCAAGCTATGTCAGTAATGATGCAATTAAATATGATCGAGAAGATTAACAGCAGAGAGAAAGACATTTTAACTGCAAACTGTGTATAATTCTAATTGTTAAAATCGATTATAATATAGGCAAATGTAGAAATACGTATAATATATATATAATTATATAATTAAAACCCCAAGAGTAAAATTTGAATTAATTAGGAATTTGAAAAATAAATAAATACTATATTTTTATTATTATAAACTATTTGATAGCTTTTAAATTAATTTACATAGTACAATATATATATATATATATATATATATACATATATATATAATATATAATATATATATATAGATTAAATTCTTAATAAAACAAAAGCTACCAAATTATAAAAGCGTGATTTGATTAAATTTTATTTATCCTAATCTCCCTAAATTATAATAATTTTGCCTTCAATCAACTACTCTGATGCTCAGCCCAGATAACAGGGTGAACAATACGATAATTAACTTCCTCTCCCCATCGCCAGTAGAGCTAGACCTGCGGGTGCTGCCGCTCAACCTTCGGGCCCTCCTCGTGCCAACCCAAATACCAGAACCAGAGATTTTTAGAATTAGACTAAGATGCTTAATGGACAATATAACCGTTGGGGAGAGACGGGAGAAAGAGATAAAGAACTTAGCCTCAACCATCTTTGGCGACGACGTTACTACCTATTACCAGGAGATGGTGGACTCAATTGTACAGCAATACACTACAGTTCGCAAGCTGACCTTTGTGGATGACGAACCCTTATAGAAGTTAATTGAGACGGAGGAGACGATGGAGGCTACAATGTGAGATGCGACTAAGGATCAAAGAAGTGTAGACGCGCCCAAGGCTAGAGGTGGGGGCCCTATACAGTACTAAATGCAAAAAACTACAACCACTGACAATCAGCAGAATCAAGTTCATCAACAAGAGAGGCAACGAAGACCCAGACTCCGAGGAGTATAGCTTAGACACCGAACTTGAACTTCAATGCAAAGGTAACCTTCTTATCTTCGATTAAGACAGAGAAGACAATCAGTGGTCATTTATTCTTTCCAGATAGGAAAATGAAGAGAAGGATTCTGGATACAACTATATTCTCAATATTCTTCATTAGAGACAACTCTTTCAGTTCACAGATGAGAAATACCCATTCTTGTCAAGTGACACCAATTTCGTTTTCATGTTTGCACCAAGTGAAAAGACTGAAATCCTCATTCAATAAAACGACAATGTCTCTCTCTACGAATTAGTGATGGGGCCAGAAGAACCAACTGTTAACTTCATTTGGTAAATGGATAATGTTTCAGATCTTGAACAGCAAATTCATTCTGGTATCAGATTCAAGGATGAAAGACACATGTTCATTGTTGATAATTCAAACTTCTACAAAATTGATCTTAAGACAAACGAGACTTGAACCTACGAGGAGTAAAACTGTGTTGGTCTGTACTTCTCAGATAACAATTATCTCTATACTCTTTGTCATAAGAGCAAGCCAACTGGTTTCAAAGTAAGACTATCCGGTTTCAGACTCTACGATATCGAAAATGTAATCAAAAAGGATAAGGAGCTGCAAAAACCATCATTTCTTTGAATATCTCAAGCCATCCAACACAGCCAAGTAAAAAGATAAAAGCGTTTAGTTCCAAAGGAATACGCCAGGAGAAATCTTTCCTCATGCAGACGAAATCGAAACCACTGAATAAACATGAAAGAGAAGGACCATCTTTATCTTGGAACTGGTACCCAGTTTTCTACCATCTCACACTCACTCCCTCTTGTTAATGGACAATGCGCCCTACCACCGCAGCAGCTACACCAATAGCGTCTTGCAGAAGCTTAACGTCCCCATACTCTTCTTGGGCCCTACCAGTACGACATGGCTCCAGTGGAAAAGGCATTCAGGTTCATTAAGTGCCGCGACCTCAACCCCATGCTCCTGCCTGTCTCTACTAAGTAAGTTTACCTCCTAATAGACTATAGGAAGCAGCTGCGGCGCTATGCGCAGGCCCTGGCTGTGCAGCTATCACACTTGGACATGCGGTGGCTCACCGGCGCGTTCGCATGCTCTTTGGTCGATGCCCTGAAGCATCTGAGCCTGCAGGCTGTCTGATACTGTAATTGATTCTGGTTTTGGCCACCCAATCTGCGAAATCACGAATCACCCATACTCTATTAAAAGTGCCAAAACCCCACCATTCTTATTTGAAATTTATCTCAGCCTGGGAAACAATTGTCTGTGTCGTAGATTAGAGGACGATGCGTCTTTTCAAGGGCTCTCGAATGACTATCTTTGCTGGTCCCCATTTGCGTTTTTACCCTAGAATTCATCTGCAACACTGATTTGGTAAGTTAGGCAAACTTTTAATACTAAAATATTTAATAGGCCAATTAAAGTTTAATTCCCAATATTTAAAATCTAATACGCCCTATTAAAATTATAATTTATTTTAAGAATTAAACTTTGATATTAGAAATGGAGTCAAGCTCAGATCAAAGCAAGGGTCCACGACAACAGATCCAGCAGCAAGTACCGCTTGGCAAGGGAGAAGCCTACAGAGTGAGAGACATCTTCGAAGTCAAGGTCATCAGGAACGTCATTCACGCCCAGGTCATGTATGAAAACGATCCTCGAGGAAAGGCAGTGTGGGTGGAGCATTCGAAGCAGATGTATCCATGTGATCGAGCCAGAGTTGAGTCTTTTGTCAGTGAGAAGATGCCAGGTCTCCATGACCACCCCTACTGGAACATCTACGCGGGAGCGCGCTCTGATCGAGACAAAGACGAAGGAACCAGTTCAAGTGATAGCGAGGATTCTGACAGCAGTTCACAAGATTCTCATAAGGTTAGTGTGAATAGAAACTCTCATGAGTTGGCAGGCCACCAGCAGGAGGAGGAATGCAAGGGACAGATGGAAGATGTCAGCATGAGTGAGGAAGAGTCAGAGCAGCCTAAGCAGAGCCAAATGCTTCAACAGTATGACAAAGAGACTAGAATGCTGCTCGATTCTCTCTAAAATTACTAAATCGACAACCCAATTGCTCAAGACTTATATTTATATATTAAAGTATTTTATTTATTATTGATTAATTTAACATTCCCAAAATTCGCTCAAATTTTACTCTTGGGGTTTTATATAATTATATAAATAAATAAATAAATTTATTAAAACAAGTTGTTTAATAAGTTAAATCAAATGAACAATCAAAATAAGTTAAACTGAACCAGTTATTGATTATGAGAGAAAGTGTGGATGTGGATAAATCTAGGAACAAGCATCATTGCAACAAAATAAAATATTAAGTTAAAGTTAAAAAGATATCAGGAAATGAGCTGTTTAAAGAAAATATGATAATTTAGAAACTATATACTCATCTGATATACAAAGATTGGTTTTAATATTTAAATTGGAAGATGATAATGATGATAAAAGTTTAATTAAGACTTGAATTCAAATATATTATTTAAAATAATTGGCAGCTTATCATCTAATATATTATATATTAATATATTTTTATTAATTTATTCTTACTTTTAAAATATAAAAAAATTATTATATTTCTAATATGAGTATTCAAGTCTTTGAATTAAATTAATCAGACTTATAATTAATTCCTAATTGCTATTAGTAGCGATTACAATGCCTCAGCCTACACTGCTCTAGTGAAGAGACATACCGGAGGATCCTAGAAATACTTTATAGCAACGACGACTTATTACTTCATAAAGAAAGGAAAATAACCAACAGGCTATATTATATAGGAAGAAATTAAGAGTCACATTTACCTTAATATATACATATCGACTGAATACACTTGTGTAAGTTGAAATCACGTTTTGCCACATATTATTGTCTTTTATGTATAGTATATAGATCTCTCTACAGTTTCTAGTAACAACAATGACTTATTGAGCTCTTTAAACTGTTTGGGACTTGTATAACTAATCTCAAGCATCTCCAAGTGTATTATGAGTCAGATGCTCTTAATGTTACTGCTTAATTTGAGTTGTTAGCATTAGCATAACAAAACAAGGACTGAAAGGAGCGTATTGATAGAAAGACTTCTATTGACTGTAGAATATTAATGAATTAATTTAGAACATATTGGAGTATTAGACTGCTTCCTTTGGTACTAAGAAATCATTAAAGAACCCAAAAGTATAAAAGTTGATGATAACATCACGGTTTAAATGAGTTTAGTGTACACAGTAGCTTTATTAGGAATTTACTTTGCATCCTTAAAAGTAAGAACATTAAAGCTTAACTGAATTCATCTATATAAGGATATTCTTCCGAAGCTCCCATACTATAACATATAGATAGGCGCAAAACATAAAGAAGAATAAAAACTGTACAATAAAATTTGCAACAGTCAATTAATTGAAAGGAGTGTAGGCATAATTTTCAAGGAAATGGGTAAACCTCTTCCCAAGAAATTCCAGTGACATTTGAGAAACAATGATGATCGATTATCTCAGGTCCACAATATAAATTTGCATCTAATGTTCCAAAATAGTGAGATAGAGCAAAATGCATCAAGTGATAGTCCAAGTGGCAATGCTGGCATCTTTACTCTAAATTTCTATAGCTAAACAGAAAGTTAAAAAGAACTGAATGTCTAATGTTTAGAATTGCAACCAAGATTGAGTCAAATGGAGATGTCACATAAGACAATGAATTTCACTTTAAAATATGAAATTTTAGTTAAAAAACAACATAGCATCATTTAAAAATCTATAATTCTGAACTTAAAATAGAAGAATAGCAAGGAAGAAGGTTAAGGGCAACATCTGTTGTAAATTAATTTATCATATCAAAGCTGAATATGATGCTGATTGTTTCTTATGTCATCGAACTTATGAGTAAAATTTATAAATATCCTTACAATGATTATTACTTAATGACAAAAAACGTGTGAGATTGAGAAAACATTCGAATGAAAGTACATATGAAAAAATGTGAACCAGAAATTATAAAATCTAAGATCATGAAAGTCTTAAAATGATATGAACTTATTATTAATTGATAATGCATTTTAATGTATGAAGGTAATAGAGAATGTGTTTTTGTTTCAAGATAAAAAGTTAATTTATTTAATAATATTTAAGTTTCTAATATTCTTGCATTCTAAATTAATTTGTTTTTCCATTATATATATTAAAATCATTAATATATAATAAGACATTTAAATTATTGTTTAATTTCGTGATTGTACTACTAAATGAGTATAAAAAAGTGTATGAAATATCCATAAAATACAAGAAATGATCAATGAATGCAAATCAAATAAGTTATCAACCAAGGAATTTCATTAAATTACTATGATTTAAAATTAAAATTATTTAAAAACAAACTTTAATTGTTCTAGACTATTTTGTTTTATGAAAATTGAAAAAGTACATTAACTTAATTGACAGTCTTTTTATTAGAAAAGACTAAAATAAATTTTATTAAAGGCGTAGTAAATGATTAAATATAGGGCCAAACCAGGAATTAAGCTAGAATGATAATTTTAAACAAAGATTAAATCAATCGGAAGAAGACAATACATTATAATAACATCAAAGTATCAACTACGAACAAATAAACTAGTTTATATATTTGAGGAAAAGAAATAATATGCAAATTAGCTTGAGTTTTACAAGTATTGATAGATTATGGTCTTTCTGATCCTCCCTAACCATAGCATTTCTTATTAAGTTATCTTATATATAATTAAAAATAATTATCGATTTTACATTTGGAAGTATTTAAGTATCATTGATCTGATCCGTTTAGCATATCCTTAATATTGGTTTAATATGGACTCTGAAATAGTTATATATTTATTAATAATATGTTTAAATAAGCTAGAGTTTAAATAAACCCAAAATAATAATGTTAGGATTTAACTGTAAAAATAATATTCTAAGTTTATTCATAAAGAAACTGGAAGAAGGATATAGCCACAAACTGATTTAGTTAGCATTTATTTGAATTGAATTAATTAATTTTTATTTAATTATTATTAATTTCAATAGAAAATTAGTATATGAAATTCTAGCTGTATGTTAATAAATATTATTGTTCACAATCAATTCTTTAAATTAAAAAATAAAAAATGCTTTAAACTTATTTATTAATTCTTTATAAATTGTATGATTTGTTTATTATTTTATGACAATTTATAATTTTCCAATTTGAATAGGCCTTTTAATTTGCTATCATTTAAATAACTTATAATTTCATGATCATAATATTTTTAGAGGAATAATGGAGACAACTAGAATTATAAAATTCTAAAGAAAAAATTTTATAATTTTCAACTATCAAAATTTGTATATACTTTGATGGTTTACGAAATAAATATGTCAATAATTATTAATATTAATATAATTGTAAAATTTTTTCACCAAAATTTAATTATTTTTTCTATGCATTTCTTTCAAAGTCTTTATTATCTTTCGCTTAACATTTATTTGATAACTATCATTTGAATATATTAATACTAATTTCTAATTTAACCCCACAGTTAGTTGTTTGCTAATGTATTAAATTTAAAATAAAATATTAAAAATAAATATCTTGCTGGTTTACAGCTTTTCAACAAGATTTTTATTTTTAATAAATCCATTAACACCATTGAAATTTAGATTTAATTGTAATTAAAACGCAAGGAATCTTTATTGATTTTGATGGGCTTATAGTGAATGTTTTTAGTATATTGACAAATAACTCTATATTATTAATTAAATATTGAAATTTATTCAAATAATAGGAAAATACAACAAATATTATAACGCCAAATATTATGAAGTTAAATAACCATAAATTTACCACATTGTATATAAACAAATCCATGTACTAGATGTGTTCTTTATAAAATAGTGCTTAAATGAAAGAATAAAAATATGAAGAAAATTGAGATGCAGTAATAATCAATTGATGCCAACTGATGAGGAAAATTAAGTCTTTGATGACAAAACTGCATCATGATTTCAATTATACAAAAATATTAGCAAAGAAAAAAAGTTCAATATATGTAAAATATTAAAAAAGCATTACCTATGTGAAATTAATATGTATAATTAACTAAATATTATATGGGGAAAATTTTATCAAAGTAAACATATAATATTAAAACTTTGAAATTGATTAATTTTAAAGTAAATCATACTAAATTAACGATTAATTTAAATAATTAATATATATATATAAAAGTTAATATGAATAAGTATAAGATATAAGAAACAATTCAGCTAAACGAAAAATATGAATTTAATTATAATTAATAAATAGCAACATCAACAAAAATTATAAAAAAGTAATTGAAATAAATTAAAATATAAATTTATTTATTAAAAAGTGAAATATAAGAAGTTTATTGAAAAATATAATATAAATTATTTATATCTGCCTTCTTTTTAAAATATATTAAAGTATTCAAATAAAATAAGTTGTCCGATTAGGTTCAAATTGTGAGAACTTGTTGGGATCCATAGATAAATCAAAGAAGCCAAATAACAGATTGTGAATAATGTGTGTAATTCAAGATTAGTCCAACTTCTGCTCAGTAGAATTAGTTTTAATTTTACCAATTAGTTCTAAAACATAAAATAATAAGTGTATGGTAACTTCAGAAGTAAAAAACTATTATCTAGCATACTCTAGTTTACGTTTCTCAAGAATTTTGCATGAATTTCAACGTTACCAAATATTGGCACACAGGCTTTTGAAAGTGTGAGGATGTCAGTCAATACAACGTCTAAACATGATTATTTTCAGAATTTCCTACCAAATTTATCTAAAAAATTCATGCCATCGGCTGAATCTACGACACACATATGAAATTGAGACTTCCTTATTTACTCTAAATGATACATGTGCCAAGAATTTAGAAGCGAATTTTACATTTCAGAAGATTAGGCAACTAAATTAAGGTCATCTAGTTTCAATGAAAAGGATTTGGAAATAACTGTAGCTTTAAGACCAAGACATACCAAAACAGTCCACTAACATATGCAGTGAAAACGGCTGATCTTACATATAGCTTATTGAATATAATATTACTTGGAATAAATCCATTGATAACTTTATTCTTGAGATCTTATTCAGTAATAATAACTTTTGGAGCAACGACTGAAAATGTATTACTAAGAGTAGACCTTGTATTTACTGCTTTCTAAGCATTTATCATCATTGACTCTCTTGTCTTCTGATTTTGTTCTTCTTGGAGCATTTACTCTACAAACTGCACTTGTTTGTTTTTCAACCAATGAAGTCCCCTTCTGCTCAAATACCTCATGACTTCAATATAATTTATAAGTTGCTTCAGGTTTACTCGTCTCCTTATTAGTAGAATAACTACATTTTAATTGAAATATTTTAAAGATATGTAGAATCCGCAAAAGTATCCTACACAAAATAGAGGCAAGAGCTAAATCAAGAGTGCAAATGGGCAGTAGTCTCATGAGATATGTAGGTTTAATAGAGTTAAATCAAGCGTTAATGTAATTTGAGATAATGAAATGAGTAAACATTAAGCGGAGAAATTTCAATGGCTTTTTGGAGATAATTATCAAAATTTTTATTGGAATAAGTAAACTGCAGTAATAAGTAGTAAATATAATCTTAGTAAAGAATGAGATGTTAAAAGCAATTTATATTTGTTTGGAATTTTGAGAATAATAATAATGCAAATAGCAAGGAGAAAGTTGCAAATTCTTCTTACTTTTGCCTTACTTTTATAATCTATGATAAAAAAAATTAATGTTTGTTAATTAACATTATTTGATATGTTTATATTTTTAGTGATAATTATTAAATATTGTATTAATGGACTAATTTATGAATTATTCTGATATTTAAATTAACAAATGTTATTAATAATTATAATAATAATAATAATAATAATAATAATAATAATAATAATATAATGTGATCACATTGAGGCCTCTAGGGACTACCCCCGATATAAAATATGTTCAACATATATATATATATATATATATATTATATAATATATTATATAATATATATATATATATAAGGGTCTAGCCCTTTTAATCATTTGAATGCTACTGACAAATGTTATTAATTAAACTATTTTAACTATTTAACTATCCTAACTAATTATATATGAATAATTGAGGATTCAAGGTCAGTAAACATAAAGAGAGAATAGAAATCATTAAAAATTAACTATCATTTTTATTAAATTATACTTCAGTCATTTATATAACAATTTATCTTAGCTTTAATTATTAACTAGATATGACTTTTAATTATCTAATAGTAAAAAGTAGAATGATAAATTAGCACAAGAACTAATGCATATTTTCATTTTTTATTATAATTTCTTGATTTTAACATTTATCATTATTTTCTGCTTTATAACATACTTCTTATTATGATGATAAGTGACATTAATATTAATGAAAAATATATTTCTGAAATTCGCTTATTTAACTTAAGTTTGATATACGATGCTTAATTATTTCGATTATTAGGATAGATTTCTGAGTGAGACATTTCACAGTCGAGAGATAGCGCCTGCTACATCGGGTAATGCTTTTGGTTAGCCGCCAATTCCTCCGTTTACTCTTCTTTTCAATTGCAGTACTTGAATTAAGAATATGTCGAATTGCGGTATACCTAGACTAACTACAAAAATTGACTTAGACTAAGAAAAGAAACTTGATAATAAGAATTTTTATATATCGAGTATTAACTTGATGACAAATGAAATATGCCAGTCATGCTTTTCAGCAATTATAAAAAAAAATCATTGAAGATATTTAAATAGTAAACCTTTAGAAACCTTTCAAAAAGGTTAAGGTAGGGGAAAAGCCAAACCTAAACATGTAATTATTATCAATGTTTATAGTTCATGTTCAAGAATTGACTGTTCAAGCAATATATATTAAAATATTGATTAGAAATAATATTATTTTAGCTTTACAGTTATAGGAATTTAACAATATAAAGTAATATAACTTAATTTCCAAAAGTAACTAAACTAATAAATTAAACTACATTTAAAAGCTATATAATATAATTATATAGAATTATAGATAGTTATAATTTTGACAATTCTATAAACAAATTATAGATTATAGAAGAATTATGTTTAGTACACATTTATATATCTCTTTTATGATATTTTTATCATTAATTTAATTTAATTTGAAATACTATTTTTTGAGTATTTAGAGTTCTTTCTTTATTACATAAATTCTATCTAGATTTATAGCTGTTGTGCTCATGTTTGAATCGTTAATAAAACTATCAAGATTTTGTGTATAATTAAATTTTGATTACATGTGCAAATTAAATAAAAATATATTTAGCATTAGCGCCATTAAACTTGATAATATTCATTGAATTTATAGAATAAATACAAATGAATATGTACAAAGCAATAAAATTCTAAATATCTCTGCTTATAGAGCACAACATAATCATATTTAATGCAATTTCTAGAAGATAAAGAGTCTATGGTTTGATTGATCTACTTCTAGACATAGACTTTGAAAGCAAAGAGTACTTATAATATGAAGAAACAAGTAATAAATAGCAGACTAGCATTCAGCAGAGTATTACCACTCATAATTAATCAGCAATATATTATTGTTTTGTATATTCTCAATTTCTAAATTTACATATTAATCAGTTATTAAAACTCAAAATTATCTTTTAAAAAATGTAAAAAAAATAAAGTAAAAAATAAATTATTTAATTTAAATTAAATAAATGTATAATTTCTATCTCATGCTGAATACTAAAAATAATATATGTCAATATTTTATCACAATAATTAAATAAAATTAAGAATAATAAAATAGTCAAAAAAAGATTAATATATTAAATTTTATAAAAAAATAAATTTTAATATATAATTTTAATCGTGGGAGAGCGGTTTTATGTCTTATTACTCCCTATTTTTCATAAAAATACTAATAAGTGGGTATACAAACGAATAAAGTTATAAAAAGATACAAAAAGCATAGTTGACAACTATAACATTTACTTGAGAGTTTTATATAAAAATTTAATATAAAAATCATAGGCGTTTCTTAAATATCAGCTCTTAATTTTAGAATTTTATATAAAATTTAATAAAGTCCCTTATGTGAAATATGATAGAAATTTGGAAGTTTATTATCTTAAAGAATTAAGATAGTATACAAAAATTAAATATTATTAAATTAAATTGAATATTTTTAGCATTAAAGGCTTTAATTGTGAATATTTAATTCACTGCTTATAAACCTTAGACGCCTTTCCATTAGGAAAATATATTGCTTCATTACCAATAGTCGTCCAATAAAGTCTGTGATTATGTGATATTAAAATAATTTCAGCATATTTACGATTTAGAAGTAGTTATTCTATGTAATCACATAATTAGTCTGGTTTTAAATTACCAATCTGACTGGAGATATTATGACATTAGGGACATTGTGATTATAGATTATCTTTTTAAGTTATGAAAATTTATTTTCAGGTCTAGCAACAACACAGAATTCAGTAACATATCTTAGATCGAATCCGATGCCTGAGTTTAAAGTTTTATCGTCATTTAGTTTTACCCATGTTAATATTTATACCCTTTCATATCCAATTTATTTTAAGTATGATTAGCATAATTCTAGTTTAGAGTTAGTTAACAGGATAAACAAGTAGCCATTTTTTATAGTCTTTGGATAGGAATACTTTAAAATATTTCAAGATCTTTTAGGACTTAATATCCCAGTTTTTAAGCTGTATCATTCCAGGGAAGTATCCATCACTTTTACATCAAATGAATTTCCTAATTCATTTACATTGTGATCTGTAAAAATCTGATTCCACATAGTTTAATCTGTTTATACACTCCTGGTATTAATTGCTGTTCTTGTTCATTCTTTGCATTTCCCACTTAAATTTTGTGCAATTGTATGACCCGTTATTTCTTCTATCTCGAATATCGAGTGGTATTTATCCTTATCCTTTTTAGTATTACTTTGACAATTTCTTCTATTAAAATATCTCTTCCCTTTTTGGGATCCTAAAGCTTAACTTGTTTCAGTTTTTCCTAATCATTAATTACCAATTTAAGTTTTTCATTTTCTTCTTTCAATTGTTTTATTTTTTCATCGAACACTCTTTAGACTTCGTTATGCACTTATTGCAGTATAATGTTTCTTGCTCGTAGAAATCTGCTTTAATAGAAAGTTACAATTGAAGCGATTTTATATTACTTTTTTTATTTTTCCTATATTAAAGCCTAGGTCATTTGTTATCTCTTTTATCCAGCTAATCTCTTTATCTTATTTTTATGTTTTAAATGTTTGGCTTTCCATTTTAATTTTTCTAGTTAGCTAATCTCATACTTCATTTTGCGCAGAATCCAATCGATACTCTTAAAAATTTCGTAAGACTTATTCTTCAAATATTTGTTGAAGTCATTTATTTTCATAAAAGAATATTCCCTAAACAATTTCTTGGACTGATAAAAGTTGTCAAGCTTGTGCTTTATTCTCGTTATTTCTTTATTTGACAGATTAAATTTCTTTTTCAGTATTTAAGTATACTTTTTTGATTAATTTATCTCTTTGCTAAAGTTATTGTATTTTAATTTAATTGATTATCTTGTTCATTAAAATCTTTACATCGAGTGTTGTTTAGATCTCAAATTTGATTTTAACTTGGAATATTTGTTTAATTTTTAATTAATTATTTTTTATTTTAAATTATTGACTTATAAATTTTGTAATCAAATTAATTGCCGCTGCCTTATTCACTAAAAATGCTTTATCTTTCTAATGATGATGAATTCAAACTTGAATCTTGGCTCTCATCTATATCAGAATCAGAAGATATTTCTTCCCAATCACATTCTTAATAAACCTTCATTTTCATAAATTATTCTTACCACTATAGGTCACAGTCCATTTATGTTTTATCAATTAAATCCTCAATAATGTTAATCATTATCTAAATTATTAAAAAATTGTTATTATCGATCATAAATTTTTGAAATAAAATAATTGTAGATAGTAATAAAGTAAGAGATCAAAATATTATATTACTATGTCATACTTAAATTAAAGATAATATGAAATGGTGTTCGTAAAACCTCTCTGAAACAGTTGCAAAATAGCTATAATATAAATAGGTAAGTACCAATAATAATTATAAAACTTCGCTAAATCTCATTATTTGCTAGTTAATTAACAACTTTTGCTTCTTAAATTTATTGATTTTAATTTAAGTTAAAAGATTTAGAATTTTAATTGAGCGCAACAATTAGTGTTTAAAATCAACATTATTAACAAAATTAATGTTGGTAAAGACTAAGTTAATTGAATTACTCCTCGATAAATATATATGATTCATCTAAAAGCAAATGTAGATATAAATTTGAATAATCATTTTATTAGAAAAATCATTTAATCTCATAAGCAATCAATACATTTATTAGTTTTAAACCCATTTTTTTCTATGTATATATTTTTATGTTAGTAATTAATTTTCAGATATTAAAATAATGACAGTTTTGATTAACTAAAAATTTTAAATTTCCTATTGTTTGGTATTTTATCGATATTTACAACTCGAACACATAAAATTAAATCAATAAAAATATAGCTATTAAATTAAATATTTAATTATAAACCCCTAAAAACTTAACTATTTAATTACAGCATGAGATATTATAAGCTTTATAATAAATAAAATCACTTAAAACGATCTTGTTATAATTAGTAAAAACTTAAGGATTAATTATTATGAAATAATTTTGGATATTCAACAGCTTTCAAGTTAATATTAAATTGACTTAAAATAATTAAACTGAAGCCAATTGAAATAATGATCAAAATCAAAAATTTAATTTTCTTAAAATAACGGTACAAACTTTAAACATTAAACATTAAACTTCAGTAATTTAACATTAATTTTATTCAAAATTAATGTAAAACAGGCAATGAGATCTTTACAACTTAAATTAAATAATTTAGATTTAGGTTCAAAATCAACTCTTTTGGGTAATTTACTTACCTTACATCATTTTTTATGAAGAATTTTGGCTTTATAAAGGATATATTTAATATAAATCAATTCTGATCGTGGTGATTCGGAATAATAGAGCTAATCTAATTGTTAATTTTGAATACTCAATATTTAATACGAATGAAATTTCAACAAGCATTTAAGATAATTAAATTTTCAACCAAATAGCAAAAAATAAATAGTTCATATTACTTTTTGTAATCAGTTTATTAAACCACTCCAATGACTTATAGATCGTAAAACTCAAGTTAAATACTGGTATATATTTTTAAAAAAACCCAGAAAAAAATCTAATAAATACTGCATCGATTAAATCCCTTATTAATTTATTATTTTCTGAGATAAAAAACTTGTCAACACAAAAAATAGAATGATATTTTTCATTAAGAGCCCTGAAAATTATTGAGTAAATGCCCCTCTTTGTGAATGTTTTGTTTATGTAAAGTTGAAATAAAAATTTTAAGCAATCTACAAATGGAAAGAAATGATTATAAATACTTGCTTCATCTTAAGTTTACGGAATAAAATTAATTTTTAATTTCAAACGCTTATTTATTCTTCTCTATATGATTGAAATTCATGGGATATTTTAAATTATTTTTTCAATCTTAAAGGCAGCCTTATTATTACAATTTATGGACGTATTGAATTAACAGGAAAGCAGCAATAAAATTCCCAGACAGAGACGAGAAGAAACATCTTTATATAAATGATTGAAATTAAGTAGAAGAGCATTATCTTGCTGAACTACATTTTACAATAAAATCTAAACCTATCATTTAATCAAAATGCAAAGGAAATGATTAGTTATTTCAAAGTTAATAACTAAAACAGATTTTACTAAGGGGAAATTAGAGGCATTCAGCAAGTTAACCTTATAAAGGTAATGACTTTACTTATGGAAATTAAACTTAAAAATTGTTATACATAGGAGCTTTTCGATTTATTTGAATAATTCAAATTATCGTTCTTTACCTCAAATGATATTGAAATGAAACTCTACTACTTTTGGCAAAAGATACATAAATCAAATTATAAATTTATAAAATATTAACCTTATTCATATTGGCTATAAGCTTAAAAATTTCAATGAATTTTGCAATACCTTTTAAAAAGATCCCTTAATCCACGAATAGTCAAGGTTGCAGTAATGACTTCCAAGTTTCTCTAAAAACTAGGATCTAAATTTATCAATATTATTTAAAACGAGAAAAAGAGCTTAATTTGTAATACATTTGAACTCAAAACTAATCTAAGGATCTTTCATTATAAAAGCAAAGAGTCTTTCAATAGGTGCAAGATCAAATTAATATGGCCCAAGAAAAGCAATCAGAATTGTATGCTTCTCAAGCTTTTCCCTGATGTACTTACTTCTATTATAAGCAGTATTGTCTAGAATTAGAACAGCCGATTACCTCCAATTATTATTATCTATTTCCAGATGATACACTTTTTTCATGATAAAATTCCAAATAAAATGCTGTTGTTATGACCTTAGTATAAGGTGAAATATAAATTTCCAGAATAGCTGATGCCACCAATAATATTAACCGAGGAAATTCTTCGAGAACTTTATCTGTATCGTTTAAGTAATTTAATAGGCCAGGCTCTGTCTGGATTTTCAATCTATTAAATTATATGATGCTCTCATCTATTTTTATCAAGTTGAATCCTTCATAAAGAATTCGAGTGAAATTAAAATAAAAGCAGCAAGCTGTCTCTGTAAAATTATATTTTAAGAATTAGTTCTGACATCAATAGAGTAAATCTTTTTATAACTTAGGCCCAATTATTATCTGGCATACTTACTCAACCAGCCCAAAAATACATTAATATAAAATTTTATTTCAAGCTTTCTTACAATAAATTAAGATTTGAAATCTTCTATCCTGGCAAGAGAAAATTCTTTATGAATTCTTTTAAGCAATAAGGAATACTGCCACAGCGTTTTATTTGGGCGTTTGTGTGGAAATGATTTCCATTAAGTATATGTTGGACAATCTTTCTAACTCTGCATTTTGTAACCCCTAATCGATTGCAAATGTTGATCAAGTTGCAACCACAATTGAAATAAAGGTCATAAATATTCTTATCAATTAATTATCAGAAATTTTTTGAATAAGGGAATTGTTGAAATACATAATTTGCATTAATATTATTTAAACTTATACTAAAAACAATAAGCAAGTTAATATTAAGTGTTTATATGATCTTTAGAATAATAAAGTAAACAAAAATGAAAAATATGTTAAAGATTTCATGATATATTTGTAAACTTCACATCAATTTTGTTTGATAATTAAGAGTTTAAAAATTATGAATATTATACAATGTATTAATAATATAAATAAAAGCATATATTAATTTATCAGTTTTTATAAAAAATTAAAGTTCCTTTGATATATTTCTGTTTTTTAATTATTTCTGATCTTGAATTCTGAATTATTAATCATGAATTTTTCAAATTAAAAAGATGTAGAACATAATCAAATTAACGTAGTACATTTTTATAATTAAAATAATTATAAAAAAGAAATAATTAAAACAAGCAATAGATAGAATCTCTCTCAATTTACATGGTTTTTCTACAATACAAAGAGGGAGGAAGTTTCCTGCCCAGTCTTATGATAAAAAAAAATTTTAAGGGAAATTTCCTGGCAAATAATTTTTTTTTATTATTTTCAATTATTTCTTTTGCAATTGAGTTTTCTTTGACAACTAATAATTATTAATTAGTAATTTATTTTTTGGAATTTGAGCTATTAAATCAATACTTTATTATATTTTGTTATATCTACTTTATTAGAATCAGTATTTTCTATTAACAATATCTTAATCTTCATTTAAAAATCAAGTCTTTGGTTTAATTTTATTTAAAAAAGGACTTAATTTATCATATCCTATTTTATAAGATAAACTTTAGACTTTATTATTTTAAACTTAACTAATGTTTAAAGGCCCTCTTTTAAATTAGGAGTTAAAAAATCATAATATATATATTTTTTAATTAATAATTTATAAAAAGTATATATATAAAAATTAACTTGCCCGGAAACTTCTTTCTTGCAAGGAATTTTCCTCCCCAAAATAAATGCAAAGTAAGTTCTCATTTTAAAAATAATATACTTACAGATACTAATTCAAACATAAAAATCACAACCACATATTCAATTTATTATCTATATTAAATCTTATAAATATTGAGATTTCTTATCGCGTCCCCTAATTTAGTAATTATCTCCCTAATATGAGAAATATTTGCAAAGATATTATATAAAACTTAATAATACTTTCAAACTTACCGTTTTAGCTGAGAGACAAATGAATTAGGAAATATGATAAATTAAAAATGTAAAATTAATTATTACTTGCAAAAAATAAATGAAAGTCCATTAAATATACACAAGTCTTTTTTTCCCCATTTTTATCTTATATTAATCTAATCTAATTTAATTTACAAATGCTTAAATAATGATAGTTGATATATAAAATGAATTATCTTTTCCTAATCTTTTATATTTTATCAATATTGAAATCTCTTATAGTTTAGATAGTTAAAAATGAATTTTATTAATACACCAATGTCAATCAGAATTTTTTTAAATGAACTTTACGAATTACTTACTAATAGAAATATTTTATTAAAGATAATATATTTTTATATAATTAAGATTAAATGGTTGAAAGTAATGATAACAATAATAATAATAACTAATGATTTTATATAAATTGGAAGTGGGGCAAAAGTAACAAAAAATTTGCTACTTTTGCCCCAGTTTTTCGGCACATCAATTCTTACAACAATTTTTGTTAATTTATTATAACCATTACAATTTATAATGGTTTTTTTCTTCAATTAGTGAATTGTTTAAATAAATATTCAAATTTTATTATAACTAACAAAAGAATAAAATCAACTATAATGTTTTATTAAAATCATGTTTAAATATTGTGGTGTCAAAAACGTGTGGCAAAGTTAGAAAATTTTTCTTACTTCTGGTCCACTTTTAGTACTTATATTTTCATCATTTATATCCTGATTGTTTTGATTAATCTTATCATGATTTTAATGATGCTTTTCAATAATTTATTTCTTGATTATCATCTTTTGATAATTGTAAATATAAGTTAATATAAATTATTTATGTTAATCAACTCGCATTTATTATATTTGATATATTCAGTTCACTTTACTATATAATTTTTTAATAATTCAGGATTCACACCTTATTTAAAAATAGATCAGAAATATTTATATATTAATTTTTATTTTTTTAAATAAATTACTTCTTTTCATCTTTAATTTAATAAACTTAACTTTATAAATCATATAGTTATCACTCTTAGTCATCAAACATTATAATTACATTAATGGAGAAATAGAAAAGAAACCTAATTTTATTTTTATCTTTCGCTATATTTTATTGGAATTAATGATTATTATAGCACCAATGATAAGTTACTTTGTGTTATTTGTATGTATGTTGAAATGAATATAAAGAATAATTTATTTTTACAATTCACTTATTGAACAAAATCTTGATAATTTTACTATTAGCTAAGGTGAAATTTGGATATTTATATCTATAATTTTATTATTATATAAAAAAAATTGAATAAATGTAGATCTTTCAGCAACTGTTTGATTTTATATGCTCCTCAAAATTCCAAAATTAGAAGACTCTTCTCCAAGACTAAGGAGTTGAAGAAAATTCTAAATTTATTCAATGCTTGAAGATGCTTAAGATTACAATTTATGAATATACTCACCTACTTGATCATTCAATTCCGACTCGAAGTACTTTATTTCTCCGAGGTTCAACTTATATCGGAAGTGAATGAGTGCAATCCTTATGACCATCTCTTAAAACTAGATTGATTACTGACATCCTAAATTAACGCTTTCTAATTGATTTTATAGAAGCTATGACCTTGGACCGTACTTTAAGATATAGTATGTTTCGTAGAAGAAATGCTGCTTTAAGCTACTCTCTAATTAAAATACAGTATCCTCAGTCCAATGATCTAGGATAACCTCATTTACTAAAATAGGAGAATTTGTGAGGAGCTAAGTAGAGCTACCTTAAAATTGTTTGATGTTACTTTTATCCGAAATTTGAAGACTTATTTCCTTGAGTTCGTCCCCAGAAGAACTGGAGTCTTGAGATAAATTATTTAGTTTAAAATAATCAGTCAGCATTGATTGCGATTATTTCTTGCCTGTATGTGTTTTCATTTTCAGGAGAAAGATTTTATTTCTGCAGCAAAGAGGATTCCTTTATAGTATTTGCCTATTGTGCTAGAATAGTTAATAGTAACCCTATTTAATATTATAATTAATTAATTAAATTTGGTAGTAAATTTCTAAACTTAACTGGCGAAATGGTAAATCGAGCATATAGATAAAAATTTGATGTGTAGATGCAGGAATAGTTACAAAGGGCAAATGTTCTTAAACGCAAGAAAGAGCTCCATTATATTTATAGCCAAGGAATGCGGAGCCTACTGCCAAAATTAGGATGTTGCAATGTTTATTTCCTCAGAAACATCCTTAACGGTGAAAAAGAGGTAGATTTTTGAAATAAAATTAACTTTAGTACTTCAAACGAAGGGATATATTTGTGGCTGTTGTTCCTTAAATTGAAGGCCTTACAGCCGATGACTTTTTTCGGATATTCACAGCAAACGCTCTCTTTGCTTAAATTACCTGCCAGATTAGTGCGAATGGTTGCAATAAGACAAAAGGTGGATCTGTAATATTCTCATGTCATTAGATAACGATGATATTAATTAAATGATATTTGAGGCAAAATAAAAAAGGAGAGATTAGACATAGAATTTAATTGTCAATATGAGACTAGAGTTCTCGCAAGCTTTGAGCGAATCTATACATATTTAATATAACTATTTTTCATTAATTATTGTTAATATATTAAAAACTATTCTCATCTTAAAGACTTTTAAAATTTAAATCTTTTTTCCTTATATTTCTTGTTAAAACTGGTTAGCCCCTGAGCAAATTGTTAATGAACTCATTTTTAAAAGCAAATTGTTAATAGATTAGATAAATAACTATAAATACTTACCTTTCAAACTCACAAAACGAAGTCTTTTAAAGAAGGAGATTACAAGTTTTTAGTAGCAAACAGCAATTACTAGTCAGAAAATAAACACAGCAATTGGTCCCATTTCAAAAACTATTCGTTAGAAAAAATTGTTTTATTAAAAATCGTATAGAATCGTTGAACTATAGCGGTAATAATTTAATCTTTTTATATATAAATAGTGCAAAAAGAAAAGTCTGCTCATTTAATAGAACGAACCTCTTAACGAAAGCGCCGAATGAAAGAGGTTAAAGAAGTAAAGGCGAGGAGATCGCGATGAGAGGCAGTAAGCAAAAGTACTTGCAAGAGAACAAAAGGATGAGGGATGAATTCAACGATATCAAAGCACATATGTATGAACTAGAGGGCTACAGATAGCTCGTTCACTCACTTCATGACAATGGAGTAATTGAAAAGGAAGGGTCCCGTCTAATCAATAAAATTTAGGCATGAATTGAAAGAGTGATTGCTTGTTTATATTTTATTAAACTAGAGAATTATTTAATAACTAAGTTTAATCTTAGCACTCTTATTGCATGCTGCATTTCTTGCCAGAACATCAGTTTGAGCTGCCACTACTTGTCTCATGTATTTTTTAACGCTTTACTTACTTTTTAAGTAGCAGCTTAATTGGTTGCCGTAATTTTCTTTCCAGTCAGTCTTCCATATTTTGACAAAAAAGAATTGGTTGCCTTATACTCATTCTCTTTCTAGTTTAAATTACATTAACTAATTTTTGCTCGCTTTGATGCTTACTTCTTCAAAGTTTGTCCAATCATTTTTTTGGTTAAGAATCCCATAATATTTGGGTCTATTTCTATCGAAACCTTTTGCTCTCCCTTTCTCTTTCTTCTGTTTGAATCCACGAGTTAACCTACAACTTCACTAGAGCTCTTCAAAGCTTCCAGGGGGCTAAAATTAATACTATCAACTTGGTCATCTAGCTTTGGAATATTTTTGTAATCTTACTCAGGCTTGTGCTACACTTTACTATCAGACTCGCACTATTCTGAAATATTTCTTGCAGAAAGATTGTCTTTTGGTTTTCATTATAGATCTATGAGGCTCTCTATCCATGAAGCACTTCAAATTCGTTTTAGTTGTTCTATAATATGCTATTTTCACTCTTTGAAGACTGCATATTATTTAACTCAAAGATCTCATCTATTCTACCACAGTTTTATCTTACTAAAGATCTTTATTAAGATCGTAGTCTTTCTTGCACCAATGATGTTTTCCTAAAACAGTCTAAAGAACAGCAATTTTTATATTATTTTAATTTTCTATAAATCACTAGTGTAGCGATATAAACTGCTCAGCGGTTTCTATTGAGCCTTGCATATAAATTAACTATTTATAAGTTCCTTTTCTATGAAGACGACCAACTCTTCCAAGATTTATTCAGTGGATCACAGCGAGAATATGTAGGCAACTATAATTAAAAATCCCCCCATTAAATTCTATATCATGAATCGTCTTAAGATCAGTACCTCTGCCTTATCGTTCATTTAGGAGAAACACTCTAAACTAACCTTAATTGTTCTTGCTAACGAATTATTAATCGTATTAGGCCTCCACTTTTATGCCTTTGAAATATTTCATCGGA
Organism: Oxytricha trifallax; assembly: GCA_000711775.1. NCBI lineage: Eukaryota > Ciliophora > Spirotrichea > Sporadotrichida > Oxytrichidae > Oxytricha > Oxytricha trifallax. Next base: position 44,554 of record ARYC01001950.1, read on the forward strand.
AAAAATGGAGCTTAAGAAAGCATTTTTGAAGTAATCATCAATCATAGAATAGGATTGTTTCACTACAATAATTACTGGAGTGCGCTTGCAATAATTAGCAGAAATTTTGAAACCCTTTTACAATAGTCTAATTAGTTGATGTGATGAGTTCATGGTCAAGCTTCCCTCTTTTATCACCAACAATTGAGGTTAGCTTTGGAAACACAATTTCCTCAGTGGCAAACATTATTTTTAGACAGTTCAACTCTTTTGTTGTGAGTTATGATCCAGTGAAACCTGTAACACTTTCGGGTATGCGATAAACTTTAGTTAACTCCTATTTAACATTTTCTTCAAACAAAATCCAATCTTACTCGTCTATGATAACGATTGCTTCGCCTCTAAATAGCTGTAAACTCTGATAACTCAAGAGCAATCTCGACATACTTCTTACTTTTGCAGTAGGCCTCAATTTTGTTCTCATTTTGATTGACGTTCACATTCAAGCCTTAACTGGTGATTATACTTTCAAACTTTTTCTCTTCTCTCGAAACTAAATGCTAATTTTTTCCAACTACAAAGACAATTTTTTAAAGAAGTTTAGATTTGAGAGGCGCTAAAGTTGAACAAAATAATTCTTCCCATTTCCATCGCTAAAGTTTATAAATGAGTGCTATGTATTCTCCCATAACAAATAATTTATGCAAAGCCTTTATAGCGTGAGGAATTTAAAATCCCAAAACTTGCTAGAGTCTAAGCATTTACCGTGAATCAATAAGAGATTTTTAACTTGTACTTTTTGCAAATTAATTCACGGATAAAGATAAAAGATTCAGCTTTCTATATTGACTTAGCAATTTCTTTTACTCGATTTTGTTAAAGGTGCGTGTTTTATTATGAATATTTAGAAGCTAATTTATCTTTGTGAAGTCAGCTTTTATGTAATCTTAGATCACGTCCATTCTGTTTCTTACTCCTTTCTCTAATTAGATGAATGCAAACCCTTAATCTGATATAACATTAAATTTTGAGATCCACAAGAGATTTCTCCATTATAGCTTGAAATAAATCTATTAAAGGTAATATATGAAATCATCCTGATCAAAGAATTCCCATTTCTAAAAAAAATTTCGGTCATTGTTTAAATGAAATTAACAAATTTTTGGTTGGAGGATGACCTTGACAAGTCACAAATTTGGATAAAGTCACCAAACACATTGATAGGCACATCTCTTATTAATCGAGGTCTTAATCCTCTTTTAAAATTTTAATGAAAGCCTTAATAAGGCTTAACAGTGTGCTGGGTAGAAGTCTGACTGCTTGCTGCTTGGGAGTCTATTTTGAACTATAAGAATGCTCCAATCATAAGAGGGAAGATCCCAATATTAGTCTTGTCTAGCTATTAAAGTTCATACTGTAGCTTTAACAATAATCAGGCTCATTCAAAACCCCAAAACCCCTTAATGAGTTTTATAAGTGCCTTGATTTCTAGGGAATTTGTTAGGGGTTAGGGTTATTAATTAAATGCGAGACAAAAATTATATATTTTTGGGTTATATTTATGATGAAGATTATATAGATTAGTGTTTAAACTGCGATATAGATGTGATATATACAGTGAATAAGTCAAACCAGTACTAAACTATAAGTCAATTGCATTATAGTTCTCTTAATTAGAAGTCCGTCAACTGTTCGCTCACACTGTCTTTTAGGTGTATAATTAAAAAAATAATAGCTAAATTCTATGCCTAAGAGGAGGTCTAAATTCATATAAAAGCATAATGACTATCAAATTAATGAAAAAACTTTGAAATATTGGGCTCACTTCTCTTGACCAACGAGCTACTATGTTTCACCGCAAGTTCCTTGAGTTGAAGATATCTGCACAATCTGTTGCAAATATTTACAAACAAAATGGTATATCTTACAAATGTGTGAATCGTATTAAGAGAGGGATTAATTTCTCTCAGCCATTTTACAACTACAATTTAAATTATATTTATGATTAAATGCAGTGAGCATGATAGAATAGTATTAAGTTAATACATGCTGGCGATGTGTTTACTTTCAACACTTTCATCTAAAAGTCTTTGTAAAAAGACATAGTAATATAAAAGTATATGACTAGAAAGTTAAGGTATAAACAATGGCAATTCTTAGAGGTATTAGCGAGGATGATGGTTTATAAACATATGTTATTCATCCTCGCTCAATTAAGAAAGATCAGAATATTAAGTTCTTAGAGCAGCTGAGAGAGAAGTAACCTGAATAAGATATTATACTGTTCGTTGATAATCTTTCTGTTCATAAGAGAAAAAAACAAGGAAGAGTTATGAAAAACTTAGAATAACATGAGTGTTCAACGTGCCATACAGCCCATAGTTTAATGGAATTGAATTCTAACTAGGGTATATTAAAATGACATTATAAAAATTTGCTGCTATACTACCTTATGCATGACTTACCTATCGATACAGTTGACTTTATTAAAAGTTCAGCGAAAAGAGTAGATAATTAATTGGTTTAAAAGTGTGCTAAAGAAGGGAGAGTGAATATATATAAATAAGTTTTAGAGTTAAGTTAATGTTTATATATGTCACATTTAATATTCTTTAGAGGGAGCTGGCTTCTCTTTCTTTTCTTCTACTTCTTGCTTACCTTCTTTTAAGTTTGTTCTCTTGCTGCCTGCTCCAGCATCTATGTTCATTGACTCTGGAGGTTAAATATTTGAATAAGTCTCTTGCTAACTTCATACTTTGTCTGCGACTTTCGCTCTCTGTGAAGCTTGCTCTATTCCTTCATCAAGAAGATGCCAGTACCAGATTTTTCTAAAGAGTTAAGCTAGAAATCTTACTTGAAATATAAGGGTGCTTCTGCAGCTCTGATAGCCAGCTCTCACTTATCTTGATCCCTTGTTTGTCCTTATCTTCTGAAGAGATGCTGTACCTCTTTTTATGAGATTCTTGAATAATTTCTTTCAAGTAATCACCTTTGATTGTTGCAAGTATACCAAAGAAATAGTTTGTTTCAGGTGGTTTGTTAGACAACTGCTTCTTAGTAGGCAGGAACTTCGATACCTCTGGGTCATTTATTGCATCATCATATAAATTAGTCACTGAGATTTCAGGATAGTTAGGAATCTCTGCAAACTTTACATCTTAAGTTTTCAATACTTTCTTCTCTTCGCAGAGTATTGCCCTTATAAATGAAATTTTATTGCCTTTCTATGGCAGGAACAGACCAACTACATAATACAGATAAGTTACTATGAGTTCCTTATCTTACTGCACCAGGTAGAGGAGCAAATCCTCCTTTCTTCTAAATCTTAGAATCAATTCTTGTGTTTGCACTCTTTTCATTGGATCATTCATTGACTCAATATTGTTTACAGATCTAAGAAATGATAATCAAATTTAAGTTTATTGATTTAAATTATATACCTCTGTAAGACTTTCTATTAAATATGGGCATCCTATAGGAGGTCAACCTCTAAAAAATATATGGAAAAGGTTTTGAGAACTGGTTTCAAATTTGAGAGATTGATATCATTTTCTGCTGTTATAGTTCCATATTTTTTTTATTTAAATTGGAACGCACTTAATTAGGAGCTTTAATTAATTCTAGTAAACTCCAAAACCCCATGGTCATAACAAATAAGCAGGTTCAAAATGTTTTGAGTAAATTAAAGTAAGAAAGTATATAGATTAAGTTATACAATTATTAATTAAATATAGCCATTTTCTTGTATCAATAAAAATATTTTTGTTAAATTGTTAAACAGAAAATTGTTTGCAGAAATTTCTACAAACTTGACAGATTGATTATAAGCATTGTATCTTTATAGAGTTTAAACTACTTATTAATCAGGCATTTAATGTCAATTCTTTATACTTTATTATTATTCGTTTTGTCTTAATCTTTGTTATTCAATATTTTAGTTCTTTTCATTAGTAAATTATTCTTGGTCACTTTTTAGAGCTGCTTTTTCATAGTTAATCTACTATTAAGTTACTTCATGTTTTCATTAACTGCATCAAAGTTGTTATTCATTTATTTTAAGTGCTCAGTGAAAATTTTATTTACTTACTCTATTATGCTTTTAGAATTTAGTTACAAATTCTTTTGCTGATCCTCGATAATTTTTTGTTTTTGAGATATTTGGTTGTCAATTTTGCTCTAGTTTTCTTTCAAACTAGCAAATTGGATTTGATTTTCATCAATTAGCTTTTTTAGATTATTATACAACTCTGTAAATTTTCTTAAATAAGTAAAGCTTCTTGAGATACAATACCAATTGTGGGTGATAAAGTTTTAATTCTTTAACTAAAATCTAGAAGGCATTTTATTTTTCATCTTTTCCTTCATTTACTAAAACTATATCATTTAGATATCTATCTGATTTATCCTATAAGTTCTAATATTGATCAATGTTATTTTAGTTTTGTTCACTCAACTTTTCATTAAGTTTACTGTCTAAAATTTCTGGGGCTTGGATAAATAACTATTGTTTCAGTTCTGCCATTGCATCATTGTTCAAGCCTGTAAATTACTTGCTTATTACGAGCTCAATTTAATTTAATTCTGGGAAAGTGGAGTCAGACTCTGTCTCAAAATTTTCTAAGCTTATAAACATCTATTAAGAATCTAATGATCAGAGTCCAGAATTAGGCTTTTTATCGCTTTTACTTTAATCTTAAGAAGTCTTTGAAATAGAATAGTCGCTTAATCAAAGTGATTTAGGTTTCTTTTTTATGCTTAACCTTTTCCCTTTCTATTTCTAAACCTATTTTTGATTAATTTATATTTTGGGAGTATTTCATCTACTTTCATTTTTTCTTGAATTTAAGGTTGTTATCAGCCAATTCCTATGGACTTTTAAAACATCTTTTTTTAAAGTTTGATTTTGATATCTTTATAAGTTTTTTTCCTAAAATGTTTTGTTATTTCAGAAACTAAAAAATCTTGGTCTTTTATTCTTCATTTTTAAGTTCAGTTAATTATTTTTAATTTAAAAATTTACCTGTAAAGTTCCATGCATCTTGATCGGAATTGTTTTGCTACTCTACTTTTCTTTAAAGATATTCTACTTTACTTTTTTTTTCTAATGATTTTAAGTATGCTAGTTTTAATTTTTACAAGCTTAAATAATTGTTGTAGTTACTAATTTTGGTAACAATTATTTTTAGTAGATTAATCAGAGTTAAGCACTCTTTAATTCTAGAATGTTACTAATTGTTATATTAAGAATTTTATTATGATTCTAATAAAAAGTATATATTTAAATTTAATTAATAAACAATTGTGAATTATTTTGATTTAAACTATAACAAACTATCAAAACTATAACCAAAAATTTTAAAATATTTTAAAATCCAACCCCCTTTTATACTTTTGTTTGTTTTGTAAAATCCATAAACAAAACTAGTATTCTTAAGTCATAGTCTGATTATCATGAGTACGATGCATTTTGAAAGTTTGGATCATTTTCAATAAATAATTTAAGTTTCATTAATATAATTCCCTAAAAACCCCTGTTAAGTTCATAAATTTAAAATTCCTACTATATCGAATAAAATAAAGTTGATAAAAGTATTTAGACAGAAGTCGATAAGGGGTAATGGAAATATAAATGTAAATAAAATAATAAATAATTCATCACATATACATTTTTGTTTTTGTTAGGAAATAAAATAAGTTCACCCATATTTATTAAATCATGAGTTAATGAGATATTTTAAAGTTTAAATTAATAAGTTTTAGTCAAGTAAATTAAATTTTTTGAGCTTTCATTAATCACTTCATATCATAAAATTATTATCATATTAACTAGATTTAATATATAGAGGATTCCCCTCCTATTCAATGACGCCTCCTTCATAAAGTGTATCACAAGCTACTTATAATTGCTAAGGTCGTCAATTTATTTTTTCATCTAGTTCATTTCGTCCCTTGCCCTTTCATTTTAGTCCATAATCTTGTGTTTGGATTTTGTTTATGAGGATAAATTTTGTTTAGACTCCTCTTACTCTTATGGCCTTGATTTTCTTTTGGTGCTTTACTTTAATAAATGTGCAGACCTTCCTTTATTCACTAGTGCAACGATTAATCAAATAAATGTTACCGCTGAATGTTATGGAGTTGTTTCGGGCTTCTACAAACTGAGGCTTCATATGCACTTTGCTATTTTATGAGCTATCTAGTTTAATTCTCCTTTGTTATTTTGCATTTTGTATCATTTCATTCACTCCATCTGGATCGAGTGAAAGCAGTACATCTGTGATCCACTTTTTATCAAGGTGGACCAATCACATTGATCTGGCAAAAACTTTAGTAATGATGGCTTATTCTCTGCGTATTAAAGAAAGTCTTCTGCTGTAAGTCCCTCTATTTAAGGAACAGCAGATACAATCGCATCATATCGTTTTAGATACTATCCAAAATTATTAACTAGAATCTTACTATTCTCAAATGCGCAATATGTAGCCATAGTTCTAGATTACAAATAACTATACTACAGGGCAAAAATGCTCGCAAAATACATACCAAACTCAATAGCAGTGATGATACAAAACTAACCTAAGGCTTTCGGCAAACCAATTAAATGTAAATGTCTTCAAGAATTTGAAGCTAATTGGAAACACTTGCCCCACATAGGAATTGATATATCTGAACTCAGGTATGATCTCTCAAGAATGGTAACAAAAATCATGGCCTTTGTATACGAAAGAAGCAGATACGATGGCAACCCCGACATTACAACAAAAATTGAGATAGAACTAAAAGAGACCAGAATCAACCTAAAAAGAACCAAAAAACTCATGAGACAGAAGATTTGGGAATTAATTGAAAGGGCTTGACCCTTATATATACTAAACATATATGAGATCGGGGGTCCCCAGAGACCTCAATTTGATCTAATTATTATAATTATTATTATTATTAACTAGAATCTAACCTCTTTTTCACTCGTAAGATGCTTTTAAAAAAGTATATATTTGAGCAATTTATCTTAGGTAGATAAGCCCCTCCCTCCTGAGTTAAAATGTCATTTAATTCTTTCTTATTTCCAATCTTTGATTAGACTTAACTTACATGAATAGCCTAAAGATTATTTTCCATTTAGTAATTTTTTCAAAACAAGTTAAAATACAATTAAGCTAAAAAGGACAGGCTTATTAATTAGTAGATTAATTAAATAATAATAAATTATTAATTTTAATCAAATATGTAAGTATTTTTTAAAAGAATTGATTCTTCTTTAGAGAAATCACTTTGCTGCAAAATTAAAAAACTATAACAAGACAGATGGAGTAAAGTTTAAAGCCAAAGCTAAGATAGTAAGACATTAGAAATTTTATAGAGAATTAAACAATTACGATATCAATTAGGATGAATTGGACGCCTCATAAAACAGAGACTTTGCCAGTAAGGATTCATCTTAAGAGGATGAGATTATATATAAGACTTCTGCTTTACTAATTAATTGCTAAGAAACCTCGATTAGCAAAAACTTAATTAAACTAACTCATTCAGGAATTTCTAATTTTAAACAAAAAATATTAAAAATGTGAACAATATTTTATAAACCTCAATAATATAGGACCCAAAAAGAATGCTAAGTTAGCCTACTAATGATAACTTGACAAAAGATGCTTTAAAATTAGATTTAATTACTGATTACTAAGAGAAGATTTTAAAACTAAAAGAAAAAAAGGTCACTTTATAATAAAAATATGAATAAATTTGAATTTCAAAAATAAATAATAATGCCAATAAAAGCTAGGGTCAATTAGAAACTCAAGAAATCGTGCTCGTAAAAAATTAATAGTTAAATTTATTCTTAAAGTTAGCAATTATTTATAAATTTTATTTAGAAAATCTGGACTTAAAGTAATTAAAAACAAACTAAAAGAGTCAATTAAGACAAATTAATAAAAAACTTTACTTAAATCAAGGATGCTCAAAAGCTTAATTGACGCAAACATTTAAAATTAGTATGTTTTAACTAAATAAATTAATAACAGCTTGAAGTTTAAAACCAGAATAAGAAAGCCATACAAAGCTGTATAAAAGATAGAAATTAATTAAACATGTTAAATGGTTTATAGAAAAAGGTAAAAATAATAAATCTTAAATTAAATCAATCAAGTAAGTTTAAGAAACGCTAAACTTAAGATATTAAGTATCAGTGTCTTCATCAATTATACGAAAAATCTTAAAAAATTAATTTGGAATGAGATTTAAGAAAATTTACTAAATTGATGTGAGAGCGAATAATCCTGAATGCAAATAATAGAGGCAACTTGCAGCAATGCATTATATTGATTCAATGAGTTAAGGAAAATTATTAATAAACATAGATGAAAGCAGCTTGCAAAACTAGTTATACCCTAAGAAAATCCTGTAAAATGTTCAATTTCAACATAATAGCTGCTGCATTCAGCGATGGGTGATTAGCATATAGTATAAATTTGGGAAAAAATAATAGTTCAACTTTTATATTCTTCATCCTCTAGTTAATCCAATACCTAGACTATGAAACTTTTAATTGGAGGGAAAAAGTAATTCTAATTTTGGATAATGCAACATTTCACAAAAGTGTGATTGTTATGTAAAAGTTCAGGCTGTACAATCTTTAAGTCATGTATCTCGGTCCTTATTAGTTCAATCTAGCTCCTGTAGAAAAGTCTTTGCAACTATCAAGAAAAACTCAATTTAATCTTCAGATTCTTTCTCAAGAGAGAATATATTTGCTATTTAATGAATTTAATCTAATCAAAAAGTTTCACATGGATTAAGCACTGCTTTTATAGCTACTTAAAATTTGCTTCCTCTGCACTGCATTTATTTGAGTATTGAATTTAATTATGATTTAGTTTATACTCTAAACTAATTCTTCGACTTAATTTCAACTAACTAATAATTATAAGAAATTAATAAGAAAAACTTAATTAACTTATTATTTTTAATCTACTAGGCTTAATTACAATTTTTATAATTATACAGAATATAACAATTAGAAAATTAAATTTTACTTTTCTTTGTTCTTTCTACTTTTCAAAGATTTATGATTATTTAAATTTCATTATTCTTAAATTTTTCACTAGGTTTTTTCAATCACTTTGATCTTTAGTTGTTAGTGTTTAAAGCCTTCTATGCAATTAATACTAATTAACCAAAGATAAATTTAAAACTTTTAATTGATTCTTTCGTATAAGTTGTGTAATTATATTAAAATTAGAATTTATTTGTATTATATATATTAATTAAACTAATAAAAATAAACATGGAATCGACCTAGAATTTTAAGGAATCTCCCCATACTATAAGAATAATGTTGAGACCAATTTGAGGAATCCCCGAATTTATTTTCCGGAATTTCGAAGGAATATTTAAATTGTAAGTGTTTAATTTTTTTATTCGGGGGGACTTTGAAATAATACTTATAATAATTATTGATAATAGCTCATGTGTTCTGACCGAGACCCCTCCCTCCCACCCCCCTCCCCCCCTCAGCCGAGATCCCCATCCCCCCCTCAACCGAGACCCCCTCACTTTATTATAATTTTTTGATAAACTTATTTTTTACTCAAAATAAATTTCTTGTCCTGCGGGTCGCTTTTACCATTATGTATATAAATTGAAATGTTTCACACGTCCGTCAACCTTTTTCAAAACAATCTCCCATAGGGAAATAATTATAATAACATTCCTTTTTACTTTATTTAGTAATAATATGATTTTAATTGACACCAATAATATTATAAAAAATTTCTTAAATCACTTCCATTTGACTAAATATTAAGAATTAATAAAATAATTTTCCCAATAATTTTTCTTCTCTTTATTTCTTTATATATACTTTTAATATTATTTTTACTTTATTTAATTAATTAATAGTATTATCTTTTTTTTATTAATTAATGCATTTAAATTGTAATAAAAAATAAAAGAAATTATTTAGAACTTTCCCAAATCTAAGCTAAACCAAAAAAGATAATACTATTAATTAATTAAATAAATAAAGTAAAAATAATATTAAAAGTATTTATAAAGAAATAAAGAGAAGAATAATTATTGGGAAAATTAATATATTAATTCTTAATATTTAGTCAAATGGAAGTGATTTAAGAAATTTTTTATAATATTATTGGTGTCAATTAAAATCATATTATTACTAAATAAAGTAAAAAGGAATGTTATTATAATTATTTCCCTATGGGAGATTGTTTTGAAAAAGGTTGACGGACGTGTGAAACATTTCAATTTATATACATAATGGTAAAAGCGACCCGCAGGACAAGAAATTTATTTTGAGTAAAAAATAAGTTTATCAAAAAATTATAATAAAGTGAGGGGGTCTCGGTTGAGGGGGGGATGGGGATCTCGGCTGAGGGGGGGAGGGGGGTGGGAGGGGGGGTCTCGGTCAGAACACTCATGCAACATAAAAGAGAAATAAAAAAAGAGAAAAGGTCAAGCAAGGAAGAGACTGCAGATATAAGTGCCCTCACTACAAATTATGCAAAGAAAAATACAATTGGGACACTTCAAGTGCAGTATACCATCATGCTGCCCAACATCACAAGAAATAATCTGAGATCATCAAATCTGTGAAGCCTTTTATGTGTAGCTAATTTTAAATATATACTAGGAAATTAGACTTAGTTTTACATCAAAAGCAAAGCAAAAAGGACATAATAATACAGAAATTGATGCTTTCTAAGTTGATGTAAGAGATAAGGAGGAATGGGTTAATATCAGAAATTGGGCTAAACAAAAGTTTAATGACTAACTATTTGATGTAATAATGTTAGACCCTCCCCACCCAGATACAAGTTTTAACTTAGGATACGACACAAAGACAGATGAAGAGATAATGTCAGTGCCCGTATATAAGGTACAAGATAGAGGTTTCGTATTTTTATGGTCAACTAATGCAAAGAAAAAGTTATGTGAAATTTATTTAAAAGGAAGGGGATACAAAATAGTGATAACAGTGAATTGGCTTAAATCAGATAATGGAGAAGATTTAATTAGTAGACTTGGTAGAGTTTTTCATCATTGCAAAGGAAAGTGTATTGTGGGCATGAAAGGTAACATGGAATATTTAGAAGCAATATTCAATTTCTAAAAATAAAGAATGCATTCATTGATTTGATAAGATTAGGGGTCTTAAAAGCCAAAGAAAATTTACGAAATGATTAAGGAGTTTCGTCCAGGAGGTCATTTTTTAGAAGTGTAGATGGATTAATAGAAGATCAGGCTGAGTTGAATTTGGACTTGAATCTAAGGAAATGAAAAATTTGGTTCTCAAATGAGTAAGAATTTTCTAAGTCAAAGCATGAGACAAATGGATTTATATCTATAACAAAAGTTAATTTTAATTTAATCTTTTCATTAAATTCTAAAATTCTTAGTTTACTTAATTAGGAGAACCCTACTATTAATCATAAAATCACAAAATACCTTCTAAATCAGTAAATACTTAATTAGATGCACCTCCTAAATCTGTACGTGCTATATTATAATCAACTTTTTATTGATAGTAAAAATGGGTACTTTCTCAGAGTCTGATTGTCTCTAAGCACAAATTTTCCTTCTCTAATACTCTATAAACCTCCCTTGAAACTTTTAGGAATGCAAGGTTCTCATATTAACTCTGAGTTAGAGAGGCAGTTTTATAATTTTAAATTTCAATATAATATGAGGGCTAAAATTTTGAGAAAAACAATAGCACTTTAATCAAACTATATAAGACTTACCTTTGGCAGCAATAAAAATGCGATAGAAGTAAGATGAACTCTCATAAATATCTATCAGAGTTATCACTTTAGGTCTCTGTTATTATAATTGATATTAATAATAGAAAATAAATGGCAAAAAGTGAGTGGAGACAGAGAAGAGGAGAAATGTATTAATGAAATTCCAATATAAACTGAAGAAGTAGAGGTATTCTTTTGTGAGAAGTATGAGAGAGTTTCGCTCATAAATCTAGTTTGTTAAGCATATGAAGGAGCAAAGAGAAACAAAACCCACTGTATTCTTAAAGCACGATAAAATCGATGGAAAATATGATTGCTTTGAGTGCAATAAGCAGTATGATCACACTAGAGACTTAAGGAAGCATCTTTTAAAAGTTCACAAGAAAAATTTAGAATTTGAAATCATGAAGTTGAGCTGAAGATTCTCAACAAAAGAAAAGCAAGAGAATCTTCGAAAGTGGTAGAGCTTGAACAAGTTAGTGAATCAGAATATGTGAGGAAATCACGCAACCTGCTTGAATCTTAAATCACAAAGATTATGATTAAAATTCAATACAAAAAAATAACTGTTCTTGCTAAAATTAACTTAGACACTTCACTTTAAAGCTACCTTATTATAGAAAACTCCTTTGATAAGAAAGTTAACAATAATCATCAATATGCTTATAAGATTTATCCTTCAACTATCTCTTAAGTGATGATTTATATTAGATGGAGTTTACTTATTAGTATCAAATACTCACTCAAGAAAAGTTTAAAGAAGTAGTTACTTAATCAAGTTAGATGCTGTTCTCCTTACCAAGGACCATGTTGCTTTCAGACTCCCACTCTATCAAATTACCCTCTGAGATTGCATAACAGATCAAAGGAATCATAAGTAGCTTGCTTTAATACTTAAACCTTACAAGGTAATAAGAGCTACATAAGTTAGGCTTTGTACACAGAGATTTGAAGCCTGGGAATATTATGATAAACTTCACACCTGTAAGAGTGACAATAATAGACTTTAACAGAGCATTAAGAGTGGAAGTATCAAGGCAAGGAATTATTATGGGAACTCCTGGCTATTATCCAAAAAAAAAGATGACTGGAGAGATGGAGACTCTCAATTGGATGTGTGTGCTTTAGCAGCAATAATAATAGTGTGCGATATGCCTCGCAATAAATACTACTTTACACTGTGCGAGAAGGACGCAAAACAAAGAATAAAGCAATTTTTGGACAAACCGAGAGTCTCTCAATCAATGAAACAAATGGCTGAGTCAATAATAATAAAACCAAACTCAATATCAGACATATCAATATAGCAGATAGAGTTGTGGTTAAATAAGATAAACTTCAGACCTCTGCCACACGATTCAAAGGTGCATTTTGAGCGATTAAATTAAATAAATTTACTATAAATTTCACATTAAAACATTTAATAACCTCAACCCTTAACAAATTCCATAAGAGTTATAGCACATATAAACCTCATGAAGGGGTTTTGAGGTATTAATTGATAAAAATATAGTTCGCTAGACCCAGCGCTTATTCTGTATTTGGTCATTAAGCTAGTAATTATGAAAAATAAGTGAAATAATTTATTTTAAAATGAAAATTTAATCAGCTTAACAGAATACTTATTATAATAATCAAAATATGAATTATAAGAACTTTACCTAGTTTAAATACTCTTCTTAAGATAGTCTAACATTTCCTTTTTTATTCGTTGAAACTTTCTTCTGACCAGTTATACTGCGAATATTCTGTTTAGTGCTACACCAGTTCTTACTTGGTTGGACCTCCTTAAAAAATAAAAATTATACTTATTTTTTGTAACTTACATTATTTGTGAGTGAAACCGCTCCATCATCGTTGCTCTCTATAGGTTTCCATTTTCTTATTATTAATTTCATTTTAATTTATTGATTTCCTTTAATAAATTGTAAATGCTAAAGCGCTCATCAACAAAGAGTCATCAACTTCAATGATTTCGTATCTGTGATAGAGTAGTGAGGAATCAAAGTGCCTTGTCTTATCTGTAAACTTGCCCGAGCTCTCTAATTAAGTTAAAAAGTTATTCTGAACATGTCCTCATAAAGATTTTCGAAGCAGTTGTCTTTAGATTTTGCAAAAACTCCAGGAGACTTTGACTGTTTCGATTAAAGATTTTTCAAATAAATTCTTGCCTTTCGTTCGGTTTAAAAATCATATTCTATCGTATATATATATCGAGGTAATTTCAGATTGAATTTAGCTCCATCGTTAACTTAAGAATTATCAGCTCTTGCCAGCCATCGTTGGCATCTACATTCTTTAGATTCAAAACCCCAAAACCCCTTTGTGAGGTTTATAAGTGCTTTGATTTGTAGGGTATAGTTGGGGTCTTATTGGGGTTAGTAGAGAAAATAGGCCAATTTGCAAAATGAGAAATAGAAATTAGCGAAATTTAGGGTCTATTTATGATGAGTAATATTTAGATTTACTGCTTAAGCTTAGGTATGGTACAAGTATTAATATAGACTAAGTCAAACCAGTGTTGAATTATACAGCCATAGCAAGACTGCTACACAAGAGTGCCCCAACTGTTAGGTATCATTGCTTGTTAGCTGTTTAACATTATAACTCAGGCTCTTGAAAACATCCCGCAAGAAGATAAAAGTTCTCACAGGTCCATATTGACTATCTCTGTGACTCTAAGACATTAAAGTATTGGGCTCACTTTCCTCTTGACTAACGAGCTGTCATGTTTCATCGCAAGTTTCCAGACATGCGTATCTCTCCTTAGACTATAGCCAATATTTATAGACGAAATGGTATTACTTTCAAGACTGTCAACAGAGTTAAGAGAGTGATTGATTTTACAGTGCCATTTTATAGTTATAATTTAAACTATATATCAGATTAAATGCAGAGAGCTATTGATAATAACATCAAGTTCATACATGCAGATGAAGCTGTGTTTACGTTCAACACTTTTATTAATAAGTTATGGTACAAGAAGTATGATAACATAGAAGTTTATGACTAAAAGGTAAAGGTAGTCACCCATGCAATTTTAGCTGGTATAAGTGAAGATTCAGGCTTAGAGAGTTATGTTATTCACCCTCGCTCTATTAAGCGAGAGTAGTATATGTAGTTCCAATATAAGCTGAGAGATAAATAAAACGATTAAGAGATCATCCTGGTTTGTTGATAACCTTTCAGTTCATAAGACTAAGGAGTCTAAGAAAGCTTATGAAGAGTTAAACATAACTCCTGTATACAACGTTCCTTACAGCCCTTAATTTAATGGAATAGAATTCTACAGGAGTTAAATAAAGACTCACTACAAGAAGCTTCTGCTGTATCATCTTATGCATGACTTGCCCATCGATACAGTAGACTTGATTCAAAGCAGCTGTAAGAGAGTGAGCGTAGATAAGACAACAATTTGTGCGAGAAAGGGAAGAATGAATGTTTATAAATAAGTTTTAGATTTAAACGAATGAATATATTCACATACTAAACTGGCCCATAAATGGATTGAGCTTCTCCTTCTTCTCCTCTTCTTATGGCTTGCTTGGGCCCATATTTCTTCTATTTGCGCCAGCTCCTGCATCTATGTTCATTTCATCTGGCTTTTAAACATCTTTATAAAGTCTCTTGCTCACTTCATGAATTTTCTGTGACTTTCTCTCTCTATGAACCTTAGCATGCTCTTTCATAAGATATATACCAGTGCCAGATTTTCCTACAAAGTTATATGTCAAAGCTTACTTGAAAGATAAGGATGCTTCTTCTTCTAGTCTTCAGGAGAAATAGAATATCGTTTCTTATGTGCTTCTTCAATAATTTCTCTGAGATAATCCTCTTTTATTGTACCAAGAACACCAAAGAAGAAAATCCTCTCTGGTAGTTTATTAGATAGTTGTTTCTTGGTAGGAAGGTAAACTACCACTTCCTCATCTTACATGGCATCCTCATAAAGATTAGTGACTGAAATATCAGGGTAGTTGGGAATTTCGATTAGTTTAATCTC
>ARYC01001952.1:0-10541 GCA_000711775.1 Oxytricha trifallax
GTGCACTAATAAATCCCGATTTCTTCTATGCACTCGCCAACTGCAGCAACCAGCTGCTCATTATCTCACTTCCTCCTCTTGCCAGGTTTTTTTGGTTCTTAAGGATGGAATACTCTATTTTTCATCTCATGCTTAAACTTCTCAACAGTTCTTGATACAAACTCTGCTGTCACTCGCAACTTCTTCGAAATTTACTTTGGCTTCAACTAATCTTCCATATACATTCTACCTATCTCTAATCGTTTATGGGCAAGCTTTGCATCTCAAGGTTTTAGGTATGGATTACAATCCTTCGGTAATCCATGGTTTAGCTACATTCTATTATGTATAAGAGAGAGTAAACCTGTTTATATCAACTGCACTGGCTATCCTTCTTAAATCGACTGGGGTTTCTAAATTAGCATTATATTAGAATGTTTCTTAAATCTTAATTTATTTGACTAACCTGCTTTGAAATGCGAAATTGACTCAAGAACTGCTCCAGAAATTGACACAATGAATCATCATCATACATACTCTTGATATCAATCACGTCCTTTAAGTAAGAATCTATACCTTCCAATGGCATCTTAATGATCAAACCTCCTTATAAAGAATCTACTTGAGGAGGAACTTCACCAGAGTTGAGGAGACCTCCCGTATTATACGAATACTTAGCTGGTGCAACCACTTGAACGAAATTCTTCCCCAAAATTACAGGTCCCCACTTTATGATTTGCTTGTCATAAATCTTGACTCAACTCTACTAATGCTTTCAAAGGAGTGCTGGCTAAGATGATCGTCGCTGACGATCGAGGTGAGCGATTAATCTTACTAGACTGCGAATGCATTTCAGAGTGATTGCTTGAATTTTATGATTTCTTGGTTGTTTTCATATTTAATATATTACAATTTAATATAATAACTAATAGAATTATTTTAATCTCTTATTGAGCTCTAAATATAATAATCAAGATTAATAATGACCAAAATATGGCAAGAGTAGCTATAGTAGTGATAAAATCCATTTTAAGCAAAGGCAATTGTCTTACTGAATAGCATTAGTTCTTGAAGTTTTAGAAGCAGTAGAGTAGCAACAATAATAACAACAAGCTCTACCATTTCAGCTATATAGTATGATGCTAATAAAGATGGTTATATAAGCAGGATATGATCTCTCTCACTCAAGTCCTTCAAGTCATCGATGAATCGCTGGAGTAGTACAGAATCGTGTTCGGCATCCAACTTGCCTTTCACACCATCAGAACAATTCAGATTGAGGGCCTGTACAAGGGAGACAACTAAGAACTTATCCGATTTGTGATAGAAATCATGAACTTTAGGTATAGGCCTGCTTAAGCTTAAGAGCTTGGTTGATCAACTCAGCGGATGTTCACAACTAGGAGTAGTATGGTTTGATCTTCAAGTATTAACGAAGCGTAGTCTTATCAGTAAAATATATAGTCTTTAATACCTAAACAAGTTCTTTATATTTATTATTAAGTAATAATCATATAATTCTATAATAAAACTTAAGAATGAAGTCAAGCAAACTTACGAAGCAGCACTGCTTCACCTTCAAGCACTCTGCTCATGCACCTGGTGGATACATCGTCGAGATTTACAAGGCAAGATTTTCAACATAAGTAATGGTTCTCAAGTATAGGTGATCGATGAACGCTTCAAGCGAACTTTCAAGTTCCAGGTGGATCCTCAAAGTGGATTTTCAAACGTTGTACTTCTGGAGGTTGCACAGAGTGAACCAATTGTGGTGGTAACCTATAAGTGGTGTGGCTATCATAACGTATGGATATACCCATTCAAGAAGGAGGATCCACACATGCACTAATAGTATATTAATCTTGATCCTGACGATCCTTCAGACGGTTGGTTCTTCAGCTTTGATAACGACAGTCTTATACAGGTAGAGTAAGCAATACTATTATACTATTCAAACTATCGCTTACGCGCAATTTATAGCTAAATCAAGGGAGAATACAGAAAGACTGTGGATAAGTATGATGAAGAAATGAGGAAGCAGTTGACATCGCATGAAATGCCAGAGCCCTAAGATTTTGTTGGAGCAGTCAGTTTTACTGTTTGATAAAAAAGTTCATAGGAATGAGTGATTAATTTAAGAGTGATTAAAAACTGCGATGGTGATTTATACACACCTGTAATAATTCCTACACTATTCTAAGTCATCTTAAGAGTAATTATCATAATCCCTAATACTATCATAATTTAAACTTCAGCTAGTTAAATTGCCTAAATTAACCAAAGTGGGAATATAAAACAAATGAAATGATTTATAAAAGATTAATTTCCTTTATAAATTAATTTATTAAATCTAAAGATTTTCAGAAAACCTCTCTAATTTATGAAAATATGCGCTGATTTATCACTTAAGATAAACTTAGATCTCATTACATAAGAAAATAGTAATAAGATAACTATAATGCTGTCATGAACATTAGAAAATCAAGGAAGAATTATATAAAATCAAAGTCCAAGTAAATTAAATCAATGAAAAATCAGAATAAATAAGTAGCAAAACTGAAACCTAACACCCTAACACCCTAATCCCTAGAATCAACAGTATCAGCAATCTAGATTTTCAAGGAGCTCCTTATGATTATCTTGTATTTATCAATGTTATTACCTGTAAAAAGATTAAAGGAAGATTAATTAAACTTGAATTAAATATTACTTACTGAGTTACTGCAATCTCTTGATACTTGTCTCTAATCTGCCTCTGTCATTGAATTCCTATAAAAAGATTTTTAAAAAAATGTGACTTTGGTGATTTTTTCTCCTCAGTAGTCCTCGGTACTCAATGTCTAAATGTATTACGAATAACATCAATTATAAATTGAGGAGGACTACCGCCTCCAATGGTGTCTTAATACCCACCAAGGGAAGGATCAGCGGCTTTGAATTCTAGGATTCCAATATCCTCTTGAATCGCAGCCTAAGTGATCTGTTGATTTAAAGTTCTAATTCTATATAATCAACCGGAGAAACATTTCATAAATTTAATTATAAACTGCCTCGCTTAAGTAGGGTTTGCCACTAATTTGAATATTCGGTTCTAACTTTAGGGAAGTTTTGATAATTAAAAAAGTTTAATGATTGAGCTAGATTTACATTTAGTAAATTTAAAATTCTCAAAAATACAGCAATCTTTCAATTAGTGTTAGGTCAACTCCTGTTGTTATTATACCATAATGCTTTAAAAGCTTTAAATGCTTAAAGGCTAGTTTTATTTTGATTTTTATCAAATTATCAAAATCTAAAATTTTGGGCAATTCCTCTAAATTATTTTTGTTTTAGTAATCTTATAAATCGTTGAATAGTGGATCGATCAACTAAAAACTGTGGGTTTGACTTTATCTCTATAAGTTAATAGAGGAGATTAGTTTGTTTTACTTTGTAGTATAGTCGATTGAGTAGACCTCTCATGTTTCTCATAATAGAAAAGCTAAAAGTCAAACACTCTTAGCCAAAGAAATTTTCAAAAAACTCCTTTAAAAACACTTTTACTCTGTAATGGAGGGTATCCAACCATAGGCTGCGGCTGGACCCTAATGCTCCCGAGTAGAAGGAGCATGTTAAAATGATGGGGAGTATAAAATATAGGGAGGAGTCTAAAGTTAGGGCAGCAGAAAGTCAGGAGGCAAAAGTTTAATTTTGGGGCCAATTTGCGAAATTTTTTATGTGATAATGAATTATGAAATTCACTGGCTTAAATAGGGCATTTTTGGAACCATACAACCTGGAGTCATACAGCCGGAGCCATGCAACCTGGATCCATACAACTTTAGGTTGATTCTTGCATAGTAGTTTGAATAAGCAGCTTTAGCACTTCTAATTGAACCCTATACATACTTCGCGATTTTTTTATGCATTAATGCATGAATTTTGGAGATATCTTCAGGATATCTTCCTGGAACCATACAACCTGAGGGGTGGAACCATACAACCTTGAGGTATCTTCAGGATATCTTCATCTGGAACCATACAACCTTAGAGTGGATTCATGCAACCTAGCCTCTCAAATTCGACTAAACCACCTTAAGTTGAGCTCAATCACTTATATACGATGTTGCTATACCTAATTGCATTGATTGGAGAGGGTATGGTGGTATTGTGATAAGAGTGGTAAGAAAATGCAGGTTTTACTTTAGAGTGGTTTTGACTTCTTAACTGTAGCATAGCTTTGAAATTTAGGCCTATTCTCAAACTTAAGTCCAATACACTTGACTTACCCAAC
Organism: Oxytricha trifallax; assembly: GCA_000711775.1. NCBI lineage: Eukaryota > Ciliophora > Spirotrichea > Sporadotrichida > Oxytrichidae > Oxytricha > Oxytricha trifallax. The sequence goes on from ARYC01001952.1 coordinate 4,253, forward strand.
TCTCACCTAACCATCCCAAAATCATCCAAATCATCATTAAACATCTCAGAGGCATCGAAAACATCATTAGAGTTGAAGTCAGAGCCCTTAGGCAAAAATCGATGTTTCAAGTTAGAGGCTCAAACTAGGGGTTTGAAAGCTGTTATAAACTGTCATGAAAAACTAAGAATTTTTGAAGTTTGGCCTCTTGTATACTAACCCATAGACATCAGATCAGCTTGTATTTGCATTTAAATATGCATCTATGTTGTATTATATCAAAACAATGTAGTGAGGCTCGCTAATCATAAAGTAAGCAGAGCTATTAGCAATATTCTCCAAAATTTTATGACTTTGAAATTTAAAGATATCTTCAGGATATCTTCCTGGAGCCATACAACCTAAGGGTGGAACCATGCAACCTCAAAACCCAAAATTTGATAAAATCTCATAATAATGAAAAATTTATGCCTAATATAAGTGCATATGAATACTGCAATCGATTGCTGTATTATCTAGTCATTTAGGAGAGTGCAATCACAAAGTATAATAGAATAGTAAATTAGATTAAAGAGTATAGTGCAAGAGATTAGGTTGTGAATGTATTAGGGAAGGGATTATTAATAGTTTGCGAATTAGTCACTGACAGTTGTTTAAGAACGCGATTTCATCCTTAAGGTGCATGATATGTCTTGGGTAGTCTGCTTCAATCATGCCTAAGAGTTCATTAGCAAGATCTTTGATAGTGATCTTGCCAGACCAGAGTTGTTGCACTTAGCCATAGCCCTCTGAATTGATTTCCATACGCTGGAGCTGCCTTCTCTTCATCAGAAAGAAATTCGTCTTTACAAACCTTCAGAATCAATTTGTTTTGACCTGGCTTTAGCACTAAGTATAGAATGAAAGCAATTGGCTTGTTCAAGTATTCGTTAGATTGATGAATTGATTTGTCGTCTCTGGCTGCTTGCTGCACTTCATTGGAAACTACACTAAAGCCACTCCAAGGTTTGAAGAGTCGATCCTTTTTGAAAGCATAATCTAATCCAGCAATCAACACTTTCATATTGAAGGAAGATGGCCCAACTAGATATCTCATTATGTTTTGATGAGGAGCGAATATACCTCGCTACATTAGTTCCAAATTTGCAATACATACTCCTATAGCTATCCTTAATCTGTAAGCATGCTTGAGCTTTGATGCGTTCATCAGGAATTTGCCAAGAGGGTAGAATTTCTAGTTTATTCTGAAGCTTTAAATGAATAAACTTTCATCACTGTCAAAGAAAAGATTTTGGCAAGGCAGAATGAACTTGGCGTCTTTATGGTCTTTTAATAAGTTGAATTCGTGATTTGCTCTATTCTTAGCGTGCTGCCCTAAATAAAGCTTCAACCAACTGTAAGATTAATAGTTTTGTGTATCGTTCATTTGGAAGACTATCTCTTTGGTTGTTTGCACATACATTATCTAGATATTTTCAAACCCCAAGAAGTTCAAGAACTTTGCAAGAGTCTTCACGTAATCGTCTTCATCGTCTTTGAATGATAAGATACCCTGTTTTATGATTTGGTTCATTTAGTTGTAATACTGAAAGTATGAAGCTGTACTATTATTATTCAGCAGGTCTTAGCGCCCAACACCAATATAACTCAAGTTTGACTCAGAGTTTAGTCTTAAATTTAAAACTTTTGCATTATCAATCCAAGGTTCAGAATTTGACTTTACTGATTGCGATCCATGGTCTTGCTTGCTATTCTTTGCTGGTTGTATCTTCTGTGGTGTTATCACGCAATCAACTTCTGAATGAATGCCAAAGTCGACTTCATCTTCATCTTCACTGTTGCTATTCGATTCTGCTTAGGAATGCATTTACTGATTTTCCATATTAATTTGTGATAGGCAGCGATAGCATTGCCAAAATCACTGTCGCTTAAGGAATCATTTTCATCTATATACATACTTAGCTAACTGTATTTTCTTATAAAAAGATCTTAGTGTCCAAGAAAATTGCGAGGAGAACAGCATACTCAAGAAAGAACTCCATTAGAAGTTTGTCAATAATCAGGATAAGGTTTTTGAGTAGCAACAGTAGGCAATTGATAATAAAATACTGGTTGAATAGATCAGAGCGCAAGAAATGTGTGAACTACTCTTACTCACCGCCATTTAAACTGATATCTGTTTATTTTTAATATATAATATACTAATTAATCTAAAAGTGTGATTTATATGATTTTGATTAATTTTTAAATAATAATTTAACAGGCAGAGGTTTATAATGGTAGAATAGTATAAAAATTATCACTTATGACATCGATAAGCATGCCTCCCTATTATTGGATGTATAATCTGAGAATCCTTATGATTATGCAGAATTTCATTATAAAAATGATTTTCAACTAATTTTGATGGATGAATATGATTCTACTATATGTTTTTATTGAAAGCAGCCTGCGGAAGATCCAACACTGTATGTTGGTTCTTGCTTTCAATAAAAACATATAGTAGAATCATATTCATCCATCAAAATTAGTTGAAAATCATTTTTATAATGAAATTCTGCATAATCATAAGGATTCTCAGATTATACATCCAATAATAGGGAGGCATGCTTATCGATGTCATAAGTGATAATTTTTATACTATTCTACCATTATAAACCTCTGCCTGTTAAATTATTATTTAAAAATTAATCAAAATCATATAAATCACACTTTTAGATTAATTAGTATATTATATATTAAAAATAAACAGATATCAGTTTAAATGGCGGTGAGTAAGAGTAGTTCACACATTTCTTGCGCTCTGATCTATTCAACCAGTATTTTATTATCAATTGCCTACTGTTGCTACTCAAAAACCTTATCCTGATTATTGACAAACTTCTAATGGAGTTCTTTCTTGAGTATGCTGTTCTCCTCGCAATTTTCTTGGACACTAAGATCTTTTTATAAGAAAATACAGTTAGCTAAGTATGTATATAGATGAAAATGATTCCTTAAGCGACAGTGATTTTGGCAATGCTATCGCTGCCTATCACAAATTAATATGGAAAATCAGTAAATGCATTCCTAAGCAGAATCTAATAGCACCAGTGAAGATGAAGATGAGGTCGACTTTGGCATTCATTCAGAAGTTGATTGCGTGATAACATCACAGAAGATACAATCAGCAAAGAATAGCAAACAAGACCATGGATCGCAATCAGTAAAGTCAAATTCTGAACCTTGGATTGATAATGCAAAAGTTTTAAATTTAAGACTAAACTCTGAGTCAAACTTGAGTTTTATTGGTGTTGGGCGCTAAGATCTGCTGAATAATAATAGTACAGCTTCATACTTTCAGTATTACAACTAAATGAACCAAATCATAAAACAGGGTTACTTATCATTCAAAGACGATGAAGACGATTACGTGAAGACTCTTGCAAAGCTCTTGAACTTCTTGGGGTTTGAAAATATCTAGATAATGTATGTGCAAACAACCAAAGAGATAGTCTTCCAAATGAACGATACACAAAACGATTAATCTTACAGTTGGTTGAAGCTTTATTTAGGGCAGCACGCTAAGAATAGAGCAAATCACGAATTCAACTTATTAAAAGACCATAAAGACGCCAAATTCATTCTGCCTTGCCAAAATCTTTTCTTTGACAGTGATGAAAGTTTATTCATTTAAAGCTTCAGAATAAACTAGAAATTCTACCCTCTTGGCAAATTCCTGATGAACGCATCAAAGCTCAAGCATGCTTACAGATTAAGGATAGCTATAGGAGTATGTATTGCAAATTTGGAACTAATGTAGCGAGGTATATTCGCTCCTCATCAAAACATAATGAGATATCTAGTTGGGCCATCTTCCTTCAATATGAAAGTGTTGATTGCTGGATTAGATTATGCTTTCAAAAAGGATCGACTCTTCAAACCTTGGAGTGGCTTTAGTGTAGTTTCCAATGAAGTCCAGCAAGCAGCCAGAGACGACAAATCAATTCATCAATCTAAAGAATACTTGAACAAGCCAATCGCTTTCATTCTATACTTAGTGCTAAAGCCAAGTTAAAACAAATTGATTTTGAAGGTTTGTAAAGACGAATTTCTCTCTGATGAAGAGAAGGCAGCTCCAGCGTATGGAAATCAATTCAGAGGCTATGGCTAAGTGCAACTACTCTGGTCTGGCAAGATAACTATCAAAAATGTTGCTAATGAACTCTTAGGCATGATTGAAGCAGACTACCCAAGACATATCATGCACCTTAAGGATGAAATCGCGTTCTTAAACAACAGTCAGTGACTAATTCGCAAACTATTAATAATCCCTTCCCTAATACATTCACAACCTAATCTCTTGCACTATACTCTTTAATCTAATTTACTATTCTATTATACTTTGTGATTGCACTCTCCTAAATGAATAGATAATACAGCAATCGATTGCAGTATTCATATGCACTTATATTAGGCATAAATTTTTCATTATTATGAGATTTTATCAAATTTTGGGTTTTGAGGTTGCATGGTTCCACCCTTAGGTTGTATGGCTCCAGGAAGATATCCTGAAGATATCTTTAAATTTCAAAGTCATAAAATTTTGGAGAATATTGCTAATAGCTCTGCTTACTTTATGATTAGCGAGCCTCACTACATTGTTTTGATATAATACAACATAGATGCATATTTAAATGCAAATACAAGCTGATCTGATCGTCTATGGGTTAGTATACAAGAGGCCAAACTTGAAAAATTCTTAGTTTTTCATGACAGTTTATAACAGCTTTCAAACCCCTAGTTTGAGCCTCTAACTTCAAACATCGATTTTTGCCTAAGGGCTCTGACCTCAACTCTAATGATGTTTTCGATGCCTCTGAGATGTTTAATGATGATTTGGATGATTTTGGGATGGTTAGGTGAGAGTTGGGTAAGTCAAGTGTATTGGACTTAAGTTTGAGAATAGGCCTAAATTTCAAAGCTATGCTACATTAAGAAGTCAAAACCACTCTATAGTAAAACCTACATTTTCTTGCCACTCTTATCAAAATACCACCATACCCTCTCCAATCAATGCAATTAGGTATAGCAACATCATATATAAGTGATTAAGCTCAACTTAAGGGGGTTTAGTCGAATTTGAGAGGCTAGGTTGCATGAATCCACTCTAAGGTTGTATGGTTCCAGATGAAGATATCCTGAAGATACCTCAAGGTTGTATGGTTCCACCCCTCAGGTTGTATGGTTCCAGGAAGATATCCTGAAGATATCTCCAAAATTCATGCATTAATGCATAAAAAAATCGCGAAGTATGTATAGGGTTCAATTAGAAGTGCTAAAGCTGCTTATTCAAACTACTATGCAAGAATCAACCTAAAGTTGTATGGATCCAGGTTGCATGGCTCCGGCTGTATGACTCCAGGTTGTATGGTTCCAAAAATGCCCTATTTAAGCCAGCGAATTTCATAATAATTCATTATCAAATTAGAAATTTCGCAAATTTAGGCCTAAAACCAAACTTTTGCCTCCTCAATTTCTGCCCTAACTTTAGACTCCTCCCTATATTTTATACTCCCCATCATTTTAACATGCTCCTTCTACTCGGGAGCATTAGGGTCCAGCCGCAGCCTATGGTTGGATACCCTCCATTATAGAGTAAAAGCTTTTTCTTTAAAAAAAACTAGAAAATCTCTCTGATTTTAAGGGTTTATACACTCTGGCATTTAGCTTATGGCAACTCAACAGAGTTTGAATTAATCGATGGTATAATCGAAATCACTAACGTGTTCTATTTTATCACAGATAATTATATGATACAACCATAGTCTATGGTTAGCTAAACCTCAATTTAAGAGTTTCTCAAATTCCCTAAATTACGCTAAAGTCAAGATAAAAATAATCTTAGAGATTTTATAAAATCTAATAAAATCAAATCAAATGTAAATTCTAACTAGAGAGCAATGCACGCCAATACCTCAAAGTTTTGACATTCTAGCCCTAAAATACTGCAATAGAGAGAGAGAGGGAACAAAAAGTTTAGAAAAATCAAGCTGATTCTGGAAATCAAGAATTTTGTAAATCAAAATTTCCCAAAAGTTAGAACTGAATATTTAAATGAGTAGAAACCCTACTTAAGCGAGGCAGTTTATAATTAAATTTATGAAATGTTCTCCAGTTGATTAAATAGACATAGTCTTAAATCAACAGATCACTAGGCTGCGATTCAAGAGGATATTGGAATCTTAGAATTCAAAGCCGCGATCCTTCCCTTGGTGGGGGTATTAAGACACCATTGGAGGCGGTAGTCCTCCTCATTCTATAAATGATT